>JASAMY010001722.1:0-35675 GCA_030248085.1 Paralinhomoeus sp. GSCO2_6 | reverse complement strand
TACATAGCAAGGAATTAATTCCTTGCAATGTATTTTCTCGTGCCTTCGCTGCCCAAAATTGTTGCAGATGACGCTTCTCCGAATGTCTTTTGGCGGCCTTCGCGACCAGTTATGTGCCTCTAGACAGGCTGGCGTGATGGGAATGCGTATAGGCGTTACCCTTAATCCGACCACAGTCCCCACCCTCCCCAACTCGGCCAGGCTGGAACGGTATGCTTCTGTACCGCACACGACTCACAAAGGTGGCCGCTGCTTCGGATCGCCTCCTCGTATGTTGGGACACCTTAGTCGTCGTTCGTTCAGTCAGATGTGGATCATCGTTTGGCGCTGCTGCGACGGACGACGAGTCACTCCTTCTTGGCAACAAACAGCCGGCGACGACGCAGTTCAAGTTCAAACCTCCCAGTAGGAGCACCGTACCGAGTAGGCGGTATTCTAAAAGAAAGGCGCTCGCCGCAGACAAGCGCGTCAAACAAGTTTTTGTCTCTCTTTGGGACTGTCGACAACGCACGGCAGACGAACTGATAGGTACCTACGGTCAATCAAACGGCACAGCTGCCGTATAACTAGCAAGATGCCAAGAGCGGCGTGCGAGTGAATTGCGCCATTATAACCCTGGGGCACTATTGGAGGGGCCGATTTCAACCTCGAAATTTTGAACGGTGAATCTAAGTTCGCAGTCAAAATTGTTTGGATTTGGAGTTTTTGTTTGGATTTGCTTACTTTTTCCACGTTTAATGGTTGATGTGCCGTTATAGCCGCAAAGCTGTGTATACACGATATACACGACACAAGCTGTGTATACACGCGCACACTACTTTATTGTTGCCCACATAAGGCACCTATATACCCCCTACCTCCTACCTTCTACCCCCCCCCCCCTCGCAGCACCGTTGGGGGGGTCACTATTGGAGGGAGAGATTATTGAAGATTTACGGCATGAGTAGTGAGAGGGCAGAAGCAATCAAGTTAGTCGTGCACTGCACAGTAGAACGCACCACGCAGCAAGAGCCTGATGAGAGGTGCCATTGCGAAAGAGCCAACTCCAGCCCCGGCCATGGTAATGCCGGCAGCCATCGAACGCCTTCGTTCGAAATGGAACACGATTTCCGTCACTGCCGGTAGGTAGGTCAAACCTGAGCCGACTCCTGAAGAGCTGAACGTCTCACACACAACTTCGCCGAAACACTCCGGTCCTGACCTCCGAAGACTCCGTATAGCAGAGTGAAGACTACGTAGTGGGGCACGAGAAAGGCCGTGGAAAAGCCGGAAGCGCTGAGCAACGCTCCGCCGATCATGACGGGCCTGGCGCCGAACCTGTCGACTAGACTGCCAGCCAGCGGACCTTCAACGATCATACACATACGGTAACCCGGTTTTTACCTGGGGAGGGTCGGAGACCGTCCTGGCGGGTGGGCCATTTTGGAGAGGGATGGGGTGGCATAGCAGAAGAGAAAATGTACCATAATAGGGGCTAAATAGGCGCTTTTGGTGGGGACCCATGTATGAATAGCGTTATTTAGCTGTCTAAAAAGCACAGGACAAAAAGAAAAATACAACAATTTTATAATTATAGACAGGTTGAAAAACAATAGACAAATTCTAGGGTGGAGGGTTGGGGGGGGGGGGAGTTGGGAGAGGCAAAGTTGGCGACTGAGGGTGGGTATGCTCTCTCCTAGTTAGACCCTATGTATCTCGGCAATCAACCCCGCGAGGCCTCGTTCTTCATCGGTGGGACGTGGCTGTTACGGACCGACGAGCGAGCCGAGACCGAAGAGTAGGGCGCCGGGCAGCGCGGCCGCGCCCACGGACGTCTCGAAGGTCGCGACGACCTCGGGCAGGAGGACGCCGTACGAGAGGACGATTCCGTCCACCAGGAAGTTGACGGCGAAGCACGCGACCGCCACGAGCCAGCGACCACTCCCCCCGCCGTCATCTCCTCGTCCGTGGCCCATTTCCAAAGGAAAACAAATACTACTACGACTCACTGGTCGCTAGAATAATCGCGGACCCACTCGCTCCACCCACTGCGCATACACTGCGATCGCGCGAAGGAAAACTGGTTCCAAAGCGCGTCGAACTGCCAAGTCCCGCTCGGCGGCAGCTGTCTTTCGTCCCTCAAGTCGGCCCAGCGAAAGAAAGGAGTGTGTATCGCACTAGCGCATATCGTTTAAGGAGTGTGTATCGCACTAGACGACGAATGGCAGCCAGCGCCAGCCACAAACACACAAATGCAGATGCAGTGGCGTAAGCAGGATTTTTTCATAGTGGGGGGGGGTTGACTTTTGTAACGGGGGGTAGATACCCTGTTAAAATTATGCAGGACAGTAGGCAATTGTGGTCGACGCATCAAAACCTGCACCGAAAATCTCCTTTTTTGATAATCGGCGCCGTTTCGTAGTTTTGTCCGCTACACCATGCGCCGCAGGCGAAAATTTGGCTCTTGAACGTCGTTATCTTCATCTTTTGCAATTGAAAGTGAGTAGAACTTGCCCCATGTCATCGTCCTTGAAAGGCCAATTTCAACACGGGTAACTTGTTGCAAAAAATCTGAGGATATTCTCAATGGGGAGGGCTGGAACACCCCCCCCCCTTGCGTACGCTACTGCCCAAATGCCTTCCCAAATTGTCATCGTCTCTTCTCGTCTGTTGTCCCTGTGGCAAGTTGTTAACCCTTCTCCTTACGTCGATCCATCAGCCTATCTACAATTGCAGTTGCGATTCAAACAGCTAGGCGTTCACAAGTGAGTAAAATGTACAACGGGATGCATCTCTTCGCATATAATGTGGATGGACACTGGAAATTGAGTAAACGAGCATGCTCTGATATCGAAAGGTCGCGCAAAAAGTGACTTCCATTTTGGGAACTGTTCTTTCAACCTTCGGCCACCAGGTGACTATCGGGAGGGGGCAGTGTTGTACAATTTACGGTATGCTTGTCTTCGGCTCGGTACACTCGTCAAAACAGTGGTTTCTCAATTCACGACACGATTGCATGCGCGTGGACGGTGCTAGCAGCGCACTGGGAGCGGCTGGAGAGGCGTCGGCGACGGACGCGACGCATCGGGGCCAGCCCGCATCTCTAATCGCCACATCCAAATCTTCTGTGAGACGGGAGGGGGTGGTGCCTGCGTGGCGTCCCCTGGGAAGGGAATCAGCGTCAAAGAAAGCGCTAATCGGCGCCGAAAGGGCGCGCGCCGAAATGACCGACGGGGCTGGAGGCTGGCTGACGCGCGTCGACAACGACAACTCTCTTTCGACAACCGCGCGCGCGCGCGTGATCCCCTGAGCCGTGAGAGGATCGGCGGCCATCGACTGGGGGGAGGGGGTAGGGGCCGCCTTATTTTGCGACTGCGAGAGGGCCGACGGACGCCGGTTCTCTCGCGCGCGGGCCCAAATTGACGACGGGACGGTGTAATTTCTCCTTTGCCATCCGCAGCGCGCGCGCGCGCGCGTCTTTTGGTGTCGGCGGTGTCTGTCTGCAACAGCGACGGCCAGCAAATGCGCGACCGTACAAAGCGACGGACGGAGGAGCAGCAGCAGCAGTCACAATGGCGCGAGGAGGTGAAGTGAGGTCGGTGGCGCCGCTGCAACGCCTTTGATTGAATCCCATCGCCGCCGTCAGTCTCCTCGCTCGCCCCAATCCGTCACCTTGGCCTCCGATCGGTCATGCGGCGGCCTCTCTGCGGCGCCATCGCCCTGGGTACGCGCATTTCGCTTTTTCAGCGATTTTAATTGGATAATTATGGGAAAAAAGTTGGTTTGTTCAGCGATCTTGCTGAATTCGGTAGACGGCCGACCAGCCTGCGCCTGCGAGCGCCAGTTCAGACCCGTCTGCGGCACGGATGGGCGCACGTACGACAATGTCTGTCTGCTGCGCTGCGAAATCCTAAACTATCCCGGTAAACAATATGTTAAAATTTTAATTTGTCGAGTCGAAAGTGGCATTCGTTCTTCAGACCTCAGACTGGCCTACAAGGGCGTCTGCTGCCCCCCTCCGTACTGCCTTCAGTATGAGTCGCCCGTTTGCGACAACTTTGGTCTGTCTCAGTAAAATATCGATTTTTTATTAAAGAGTTGCAACGCAAGCAGTATTTAGGCCGCTCCCATGTCAACGAGTGCGTGTTTCGCTACAATCTCTGCGTGCGCCGCAAGATGGACGGCGTCCGTTTGCGCCTCGGGCCCTGTCCCACCGATTCTGACTCATCGGACTGTTCGCTGAGCTGCGTCGATGAGTCATCGTCCTCCTCCACCCTCTGCGACACCAGGGGCACGACCCACGCCAGTCGGTGCGCTCTGGACACGGAAAACTGCCTGGCGCGCTCCCGAGGGGAGGCAGAGCGCCTGGTGGCCTACGAGGGACCGTGCATGCGCTCCAGCGCACCCACCACCACCACCACAGCAACGGCACCTCTTGAACCCTTCGCTGAGCTGATGACAACTGAAACTGCCGCACTGCCAACGTCGACATCAGAAGTGCCAGACACAGCGAGTCGTCTCAAGACCCGGCCGGAGGAGCGGTCGACGACTCTAGTTGAAGAGCTGACGTCAACGACCACGACCAGCACTACCACTTTCACAACGGCAACCTCCACTACCACCATCGCAACTTCAACCATCTTGACAACATTGGCCACTTCTCCCGCTGAGAGCGAGAGCTCGACGGACGCGCCTAACCGATTGGAGACGCTGCCGGTGGACTACGCCGCGCGGTCGACAATCGAATTCCTCGTCGAGGCGAGTCTTCCGCCGCCCCTGTCGCTTGCCACCGGCGACGCGTCGATGTGCTCGGCGCTGGGCTGCACCAAGCGTGCCGAGCCCGTCTGCGACCAGCTGGGCGTGACGCACATCAATCGCTGTCTCTTCGACTACGCCGCCTGCAAGGCGCTCAACAAACGCGGCGTCAGGCTCCGGCTCGTCCGCTGCGGCGAGGCGCCGCCGGGCTGCGACTCCGTGTGCTCGCCCGCAGCGGACGGTGTGGAGGTCTGCGACAACCTCAAGCGCACCCACGCGAGCGTCTGCGCTCTCCGGCGGGAGAACTGTCGGCGGCGTCGGCTGGGTCTGGACACGTTGCTCGTCGTCAGCCTCGGAGCCTGCTGGCCGCAATCGGAGACGTTCGCGACGGCCGACGAGCGCTGTCCAGAGGTCTGCACCTGGATCTCTGTCTCTAACGTTTTTTCTGGTGCCTGTGCCAACCCCCCCCCCCCTCCTATATGCGTGCCTCTACCGAATGGCGTCATTACCTGTATGTGTGCTACCTAGGTATATAGGAAATGGTCGCAACCGTCTGGACCGCAGGTTGGTCTCCTTTGGGAGTCGTCGTGGGTGACCCTTGAGCTGACGGCCGGACATCCTAGCCATGGGAGTGACCGCACCGAGGGGGTCAGTCCTCCAGGATCGGGCTGACTGGGTCTCACCTCTCACTGTATCAGCGGTTAATGATGTGTGACCCAGCATCGTACGAATTGAAGCGGTCCACATCTACATACAACAACAGATCTGCGCGTTCGATTCGGTGCCCGTCTGCGACGAGTGGGGAGAGACGCACCCGAATCTCTGCGCCTACCGTATTGCCGCCTGCACGAGACGCAAGGCTGGCCGGCCGGCGCCGGAACTGGTCAGCGCAGTGGAGTGCCCAGCACCCGTGGAAGCAGCTGCCAATGTGACCACTCCGACCCAGGCGACGACGCTACCAGTAACGGGCGCGTCGATCGATGCGCTCCCGACCGTGGTCAGTGAGCACTCTGGTTGTGAAGCGCGCGTGCGTGCGTGCAATTTTTTGTGACGTCCATACGTCTAAATGTCTTCAGGTGCCGCGTGAGTTCGAAGTGCAGGAGGCGACGTCAATCGAGTGTCCTTCGCCCTATTGTCCCCCAGAGGTCGACCCCGTCTGCGACGACACTGGCACCACGCACAAGTTGGTTTCTGTGATATCCTCCTATAAATTTGTCATACAAATAACTGAGAATTGAGCGCAATCGTAAATCGTGATACTGACGTCGTCGTAAGCAATTGCGCAAACCGACATTCCTTGACACATTCCCTGTGAATGATGGACTTTCTCGTGCTGCCGCTGGATTGCAATTGGCGTTCTCCCCAATGTTTTGGGCGGCCCTCGTGGCTACAATGTGCCTCGTCATGGCCTCGTTACGTCATGGAGATGACAGGCATTTAAGATTAGAGCAACTGACTACCTCCTAGAATCACCCTCAATCCACGACACAAGTACACAGCAACACAATCCTTGACATTTACGGCACAGCCTCTACGGCGGGAACTTCCAGGAACCTGTGCTACTTCACCTACTCACGGTGCATGGCCGCTCGACAGGGCTACGTGCTGACGATCGCCAGAGGTGGCCGGTGTTACGATCCCGTTCTCAATCGGACCGTCGGCTCTTCCTCGTCGCCTGTCACTCCCTCGTCGGGGGGTCAGCAATGCGCGCAGTCTTGTGGCACGGTCGAGGGTGAAGAGGGGCCCGTGTGCGGAGACGACTTTTCGACCTACGCGAATCTCTGCGAGCTGGAGCGACGCCGCTGCGAGAGCGCGGCCGAACTGGAGGTGCTCTTCCAAGGCAATTGCTCCGAGTGCCTCGACATGGTGAGCTGCTTCTCGGCTAGGGCGGCACGCACGCACGCACGCCACCTTTCGCCTTCCAGCAGTGCTCTCAAGAGGAACTGGACTCAGTGGTGTGCGACGCGAACCACGTGACGAGGTCCGCGTGTCAGTTCCGCCTCGCCAGCTGCCTGGTGGAGAAGAGGCTGAACAGGCCGCTGGGCCAGCTCTACGAGGGCGAGTGCTGCCAGCTCGTCGACGACTGTCCCGCCGACTTCGAACCCGTGTGCGACGAGGCCCGTAGAAGGAGGCTCCAATCAGTTCTTCGCATTTTAGTAAAGTTTTGGGATGCCTAAAATCGCTCGCTTTTACGTCTACCAATTGTCGGTCCCTCTCCTGCTACGGGCCTCCCCCAGTACGAGAACACGCACCCCAACCGCTGCGTCTTCGAGGCTCGGCGCTGTCGGGCGCTGCGTCGACGCGACTTCCGCGTCGAGTTCGGCTACGAGGGCGAGTGTCGGCGGCCGGCGACGACGGCGATGGTCACCGACGCCACGCCAATGACGTCGACGTCAACGTCAACGTCGTCTTCGCCTCCGTCAACGCCAAGGCACCACGTCTGCGGCCAGGACTGCTCGACGCCGGGAGCGTCGGACGGGCCGGTGTGCGGCAGAGAGGCGTCCGGCGCCGAGAGGACCTACTCGAGTCTTTGCGCGCTCGAGGAGGCGAACTGCGACGACGCGACGACGCCTGACGACGACGGCTACCGGAACAACGCGACAGTCCGGCCCAGACTCGTTGACTTCCAGTACGAGGGCAGCTGCTGCGACACGGTCTGCCCCAAGCACTGGACGCCCGTCTGCGACACGGACGGACAGACGCACAAGGTGGGCAATGTGGAAAATGTGCATCGGCGATTGTATACCGTAAACACTCCGATTAGTCACCTGGGCACCAAACGTCTCATTCATGGCGGAAGAGCGAGGTTTTGAGAGGACGCAATTGGGGGGTGGTCAACCTGAGGGCAGCCTTGTTGTCTCTGACCGCACTGAGGCCCTTTTGTATGTACAGTACTACGGTACATTACATACGTACGTACGCAGACACTTGCGCACGATCTCACACTCACATGTGCATGTATGGTACATTGTACAGTCTACTCCAACGTTGTACGCATGCAAGCACCTGTACACTATCGGTACACACACATTGACAACGAAAAAATGTTGCCTGGCGACGTTTGTCGTGGCTCATTTAATTGAGGGGGGTGGAGCAGCCAACTGTCTCTATTTCCCTCTGTCTTGAAAAAAAAGTCAAACGCTCCAATGTGGTATGACCAGCACCACATTGGCCACATGTGCTACCTACCCACCACAATTCCAGAACCTCTGCATGTTCGAGTCATCTCGTTGTCTGGCCCGACGTTTGCGTGGCGATTTCATCGAGTTGGTCCACTTCGGCGTCTGTCGCACCGACCGCTGCCTGGCCCACTGTCCTCCCGAGCACGAGCCCGTCTGCGGCAACGATGGTTGCGATTTGAATTTCAATTCCGCGCCTACAGTACACTAAAAGAGTTCCAGGCACCACCTACGTGAGCGAGTGCGAGCTGGCGCAGGCCGCGTGCTTTAACGTGTCCGACGACTTGGCCGTCGCCTACCGGGGTTTGTGTCACTTTTAATTTCCAACGCTACAATTTCAATTCGAAAAATCAAATCCACCCTTCCCAGGACCCTGCTGTCCCGCCGCTTCCGCCTGTCCGGCCACGTACGATCCGCTGTGCGACACGAGCGGCCGAAGCCATCTGAATCGGTGCTTCTATGACGCGGCCGCTTGCGTGGCGGCGGCGCGCGGAGAGGGCGCCTCCATGCCATCGGCCATCCGCCACTTCGGGCCCTGCTGCGAGCACCGCGCCTGCACCGCGCAGCGACAGGGCGCCGTCTGCGACAGTCGCCAGAGGACGCACGCCAATCTCTGTCTCTTCAGGTCGGCGCGGGGAATGCGTCGAGTGAGATTGTGTGACTACCACATTCCCGTCCTCCCTCGTTCAGACAGGCTCAATGCGAGGCGGAGCTGGCGGGACAGGAGCTGTGGCTCTCCCAGCTGGCCGACTGCTGCCGTCTGCCGCCCGCCTCGGAGTGCTTGGACGAGACGGTGCTCTGTGACACGCGCGGCCTGGCGCACAGAGGCAAATGCGCCTTCCACTACGCCCAGTGCCAGGCCAGGGCGAGCGGTGGCGACATTGCCGTCGCTCACATCGGTGAGCTGTCGGCGCTGTGCGTACGTGCGTGCGTGCGTGCGTGCGTGCGTGCGTGCGTGCGTGCGTGCGTGCGTGCATTTTTGAATCCTACCACCCTGTCGCAGGCGAGTGCTGTCCCCGCGACTGCGCGCCTGGCACGGAAAGGGGCGTGGTCTGCGACACGCGGGGCGTGACGCACGAGAGCGCGTGCCTGCTCGAGCGCGACCGCTGCTACAACGAGCGCATGTTCCACAATGGCTCGTTCGCTCTCGACTACCCAGGTGGGCGCACTGCTGCACCCAGTCGAGTACAAACCCTAAAATTATCGAATTCTCAACCCTCGAATTGTTTCAACCATCGGCTACCCAGGGCCCAGGGGCACTATTGAAGAGGCAGGAGGGGTGGTACAATTGCAACCTCAATATTTTGATTTGTAAAGCAAATTTTGCATGAAAAACTGTAGACTTTTCAGTGATTTTGAGCTTTTTTTATTTAATGATTGATCTAGCATTATTCGCCACTGAACGTTTTTAACGGGCCTGTGCATTATACAGCATACTAGAACGTAACGGTCGGACGGACGGACGGACGGACCATTACTAAATTTATCGTCCGTATATCTACACGACGCGCGGCGAAAAACCGGTAACAGATTTTACACTACCGTCAAAAAGCCACCAGTAATTTCGCTGAAAACGGTTTACGAGTTGAATTGTTTACTTTTTCTTTACTATTTTTAAGTTGAAATTATGAATTAACTGGTGTACTCGTCGTGTGAGGATTTGGAGATTCACAGACCTTGTGCACGTTGGCTCGTTGAACTATACATACCTACATAGCCACGCTCGTCAGTTGGTCTCCTTGTTTCAGTTTTTCATTCAACTCTGACCATCACCAGAGCATTCAAAGCCGCAATCGCCATTGTTCCCCATACGGATACGCCAAAACTGCTGCAGGTCGGATGACGTCATCACGAACGCAAAAGAAATGAATTGGTCTTCTTCGACTGCTAGGTAGGGCGCTGAGACGCGGTGTCAGAGGTGCGTCTGGAACTCGGCCCAGTAGTTGTTGGTGCGCCAGGACTTGGGGCCGGCCGGTCCGCCGTTGTGCAGGCGCGCGATGCACTCGCAGCTGCGCCGCTGCGACCTCTTGCACAACGACTTGTAGCGCGCGTAGTAGCTCTGCAAGCGTTCGCGCTGACCCCTTCCATTGTTTCCAGCGGATGCTGGCGTCTCTTCCTCGCTCTGACTCCTCGCAAAGGCACTATATCTCTCTCTCGGTTGTCACTCTTGTCAGGTTGTGTAACGACGACGTTGACGTGTGCATGGTCACGGGCACCGACCTTGACGCATTCAGTGGCATAGGCGCGGTCCGTGCCCGTCCTGTGCCAGGCGTCGATGGTGGCCGGGAGGGCGATGCGCTTCTTGATGAGGGCCTGCATCGTCTCGCCTCTCCTCCTCTTCGCCAGGCCCGCTGCCACCCACGCCGCTCGCACCTGCACCAAGCAAGGCGTGCCAGTATGTCACTTTTATCCAAAGATGCCTACAATACACTACATATATGTATGTACCTGCTGTGCGTGTCTCCCTGCTGTATGTAGCGTTTAGCAGCAGATCAGGATTGACCGTGCTTATATTTTATGTGGTAATGGGTAAGAGGTGGTCGAGGCTCAACTGGTTCAAAGTTGAGATGCAGCTTACGCGGTTAACACCTGTACATGTACGTGTAGTAATGTGAACAGTTTTCACCGACCGGTTGAAAGAATGCGCCCCTCTCGGCGCAGTCATGGAAGTAGACCTTTCTGATCTGGTAGACTCCGCAAGAGATGAAGCTGTCGCCTTTCCAGATTGGGTCGGTGTTGCACTGGTGCGGCGCTCTCAGCATTCGTTTACTCTTGCCGTTGTGTGACTCTTGCCAGGCCATTGCTTTGACGCACTTTGAGAAGTCGTCCTCGGCAGTGGCCTCCTCCACTGCTGGCACTGGTTGCGACTTCTAAACAATTCTCTCCCACGGGTGACTCTTCCAATCTAACGATGATTCTCAACAGTGGGGAGGGGGGGGGGGGGGGGTTGGAGACCTTTCTGGAGCAGGGGGGGGGGCGTGGTGGGCACGCCATTATGAATGAGGAGGGGGTCTCAGAATGGAAAGAAATGTACAAAAGTAGAGTCTAAATTGACACTTTTTGGTGGAAAATGCGTCAAAATACGCTGTAAATAGCGTTACTTAGCTGTTTTGAGGTGAAGAAAATTGAAAACAACAAAAAATGCACTACTCTTTGGCTGAACCAGGACTGAGAAGTCTTGGGAGCCTGGTTCTCGCCATCGGCCCCGAGACAGCAGCGAATGTGGTTCTTGCCAGGGCAACGGTTGCTCCTGAGGGCCGCTTCATTGCAGTCGATCTCGTTGACGTTGATGCAATGGCCTAAACGGTAAACGGACATCGGCCTCGCCTGTCGGTCCCTTCAGTCGTCGCGCAGTGTACGCGCCAACCTTCTGGCTTGCACGTGTTCAGAGCGCTGTTGGCATACAGGGACTGGTAGCAGAAGGCGCTCGACGCCAAGCACAGCAGCAGGCCGACTGTTTTCATCATCATGCTTATGGAGTGAAGAATCTTGGGAAGGGAGTGGAGCCCGACGACCACTCTCCCGGAATTTATACGCGCAAAATGTTCAAAAACAAATTCTCGGCCCTAGCATAGCAATGTCAGAACACCATTGACTCAAAGGTGTCCCTTTTAGTGAATGCGACGCTTTTGTATAACGTCTCTTTCTTCCATGCTATTCCCTTCATTGATGAGTACCGCCATTGGACTCAATCAACGTACAGTAAGGGTGCATACTTTCACCTAGCTTTGGATTCAGGAATTGCCAGCGAAAGCCGTATTGTATTTTTTGGATTGTTCAACTCTTCAACTCAATTCGTACCTCGTTTCCTTCACGGCTTTTTCACGCGATCTGAAAAAAACGATTCCCAAATCCTGAACATTGCGATTCTCTGGCTTTGTTGACTCTCTGCGGTTGCGATTCTCTGGCTCTGACTAGGCCAGAACCGCCCCCCGGCGGTTTTGGCCTAGTCCAAACCCGCCCCCCGGCGGTTCTGGCCTAGCCACGTCTAGGCCAGTACCGCCCCCACCAAACTTTTTCTCCCCCCCCCCCCCCCTTTACTTAGACCACATTAAAGTAAAAATGTATGCCAAAAAATCTGGCGTATGTACCTAGGTTATGAATAAACGAGCGATTGTAACTTGCTGCGTTTAACTTAGCATTTCACTTTTCGGATTTTCCTATGACAGGACTGACAGGCGGCTCGCGGTCGAACAGGAATACATACATGGTAGCTCGCTCGCAGCCAACAGCGCGGCGACCCAATGGTTGCCATGCACGTGGCGAAATTGAAAGCCCACTTCTAAACAGCAGAGAGCCCTGCGCCGCTTGCGCTTGCTCTTTAAGATCGCCCGCTCGCGACTTGTCAGCTTGTATCGCGGCACCCAGCGTCGAAAGGCGGCGGTCAAATGTCGCACTGAACTGTCCATCCTCACTTCACCGCTTGCGACTCGCGCTTGTTGTGAATCGTAGATTCGAGTGATCAACGTAGGAGGGGGCGATTTACATGTAAGGGGGGCGGATCTGGCCTCGGCTAGAACCGCCCCCCGGCGGTTTTGGCCTAGGCCAGCAGAACCGCCGGGGAGAGAAAAACAAGGGGGGGGGGGCGGTTTTGTACTGCAACACCGGATCAAGAATAAACCGGCGTCCAACCGCCTACCACCACGTAGTGGATAAGGGGGGGGGGCACCGTTGCTACAACCTTTGGCTAATCGGTACTATTGGAGAGGGGCACTATTGGAGGTGTTGACACTTTTTGAGAATTTGTGATATTATCCCGCCAATCTCTTGTCTCTTCCTTCCCAGGCGCCTGCTGCGAGCCGACCGAGTCGTGCGTGGATGCGGGCGCGTCGGCCATCTGCGACCAGAACGGCAGGAGCTACGCCGACCTCTGCGTGGGGGGGGCGCGGCGTCGATCGGGGGCGGTTGGGGGGGGGGGTCGGCCCGAGGGGGGCGCGGGTGTCGCCCGGCTTCTTCGCCACCCTCTACTGGCGACGCCCTGCCCCGCCCGCTTCAGAGCCGGCAGACGCAGGCAGATCAGGGTCTGATCGAAGGCCCGCTGTCGTGATCGCGGAGCTGATCGGCGCTTCACCGGTACAGTAGCCCGTCGAATACTGCCCTAGTGGTGGACAATGATGGCGCTCGTGCATAACCTATGTACATGTACAATGTATACCTATGAGAAAGGAGGCGCAAAAATGACCGCGGCTATGTTCCTAAACCATTATGACAGTGTTCGTCGTGCGTGCTAGGTTCCAATTGCACAGTACCACCGATATCAAACTTGCTCTCATTGATTTGATTGATGTGGTGTAACTCTAGCTGTTGTGTCGAATTTTTTGGCAGTGGTAGTAAACGTCGGCAGCTACTTCGGCATGTGATGATGGATGACTACCTATAGGTAAGTGTTTTGAATTTTGGACCGCATGCTTAGAAAACTGTGAGGATTTGTAGTATGAATGGGTTCCCTGGGGTGTGTTTTTGGGGGGGGTTTGGTGGTGGGTGCCAGGCGTTTGTTTTTGTGGTCTGTCTGGCTTTCCTTGTTTGTTGGAGGGGGGGGCCCCCCCCCCCTTTCCTATACCACCTTCTGCCGGCTATGGCTACAATGCAGCCAATGCGGCATCCGGGCGTTAAATAAAACACACGACCAACACGACCAACACAAGCCTAAGCCAAAACCTTAGCCTAAGAATCGTGTGGATCTGTCTGTGACTAATTTCTTCCGCCTTGTTTGGCGGAGGGGACAGACCCCCCCCCTTTCCTATCCCCTTCTGCCGCTTGCTTGCGCCTGCGCTCCGCGTTATACCGCCCGCCCCGCCTAGCCACCTTGCCTAGAATAGCCTAGCCAAGCCTAAGCCTAAGCAAAAGCCTAAGCCTAAGCAAAAGCCTAAACCTACGCCTAAGCCTACGCTTAAGCCTAAGCAAAAGCCTAAACATAAAGCCCAAAGTTTTGGTCGTGGTGGTCGTGTTTGTAAGACCGGTCTCTTTACAGTAATCTTGGGCACAGGCTGCCACCCTTTCTCCGACGGTGCTTACCCTCCCTTCCCCCATCGTACCTCGATCAGAATGGATTAGAATGGTTCCATTACGGTGCCTTTGCTTGTGTAGTGCTTGTGGAGGGTTCAGTTTGAATCCCTGCCACGGGGGCGGCCCCTTCGCTTCTTTTCTGCTTCTGGACTCTCCCCACTTCCTGGGTGTGAGAGTCGAGGTAGTTTCGAGTGTTGGGAGCGCGTCTGGAGTTCTCGGGGTGGGGGGGGGGGGGGGGTGTTGGTGGGTGGTTGTTTTTTTTTGTGTGGGGGCTGGGGTGTGGGGGGGCCTTGGCGCGTGGTCTGTGTCTTCTTGGCTCGGCCGAGGTTGTATTGGTTGACTCCGGCCCCCTGGTGCAGCGGTGCGGGTGGGCTGCGGCGGCGGCCCCGGCGGGGGGGGGGGGCGGGCGTTCGTGGGTTTTCCCCGGGGCTGGCTCCTTGGTGCCCCCTCTTTTTCTTCTTCACCACCGTGTCCCTACGCGGCACGGTACCGCGGCACCGGGACGCTTCGTCGTGTCGTGTGTCGCCTCGTTCGTCGTCGGACCAAACCAGAAGAAGCCGCTAGGAGAAGATCCAAAGCTTTCGCGTATCAGCACGATCAAGAGAAGTCTTCAGTGTCGATTCTTGGTTCGGCACGAGGTTATATTGGTTGAGTGAGTGAGATAGGTAGATATCGCCGCCCCAGGTCCGCGGGTGGGATAGCCTATCAGTGGTAGCAGGATCACGCTATCACAGTGGTGGCTATTTTCCTTCCTACCTTCTTATATTTGGTCCCCCCAGGTCGGACTTTTGGCCCCGACCGCTGGTCGAATTTTTTTTCCGAAATTCCCCCCCTCTTTCTTTTCTTTTTCCGTGGTTGGGGTTTCCCTCCCTCTGTGGGGGTGTTGGGCGCCCTGCTTTGGGGTTTTCCTCTTTTTTTGCTTCCCTTTTGGTTTTTCTTTCCCACTTTTCCCCTAATTTTTTCGACATTGTCGACATTTTGTCGACAGGCGCATGGGAAGTGTTCGAAATTTTGGGGAATCACAGAATTGTCAATTTTTTGCGTCCTGATATTTCGGTGTCGTACTGTTTCGAATTTTTGTGACTTGGTTACGGTACCGCTTGACAAGTCCGTGGTGTACTGTGTCGGTCTGTTGGCCAAAGGATACGGTGTACCTTCCTGTGTTGTCTTTCCATACACAGCGGTGACTTGTGTCGTATTGTGACTTGTGACTTTTTGGTGATTGTGACTGTGGTGTGACATGGCTTCAACGCAGGACGAGCGGCCCAGTACCTCGTCCGCCCCGTCGCCCATTGCGCGACATGCGGAAGGCCAACACCATTGCCTGTGTGGTCGTTTCACCACCAACAACCCTCGTCTGTGCATTACCGAGGGCTGTGGCATTGCGTTCTGTACTCGTTGTTTGATTCGCCAGGAGGATATGGATCGGCCGTTGTGTAAGGTGTGTGACCCGCCGAAACCCGAACAGCCTCCTTTGACGCTTGATTCGTTGCGACCGCTCCTCGCTGAGCTCGGTGCTTCGATCGCGTCTTCGATCGCTGGAAATTCCACGGTCCCGTTTTCGCAAACTGTGGCTCACACCTCCCAGCCGTCCAGTTCTTCCCAGGTGACTGCGCTGCCGAGCGCGGTCCCTGCCCCTCAATCCAACGACTGTGCGTCGGCGTCTTTGCCGACGGCCGCCCTTCCACAGGCGCCGGCCCGCACACATTTCAATCAGTCGTTCCCAGTGACCTCGTCTGCTTCTCCCGTAGGCGTAGCCTACAGCAGCCCGGGGGGGATGGCACCGCCTCCTCCCTTCGCCCCAAATGGAGACGAGACTGTGACAATGGCACGCGCGCACGGTGGTGCTGTGTCGTTTCGCTCGCCGTTGGTGGAAGCGCGCGTCGTGCCCAGTGACGTACATCAAAGTGTGGCGCCGCCGGCCGAATCGTTTGCTGGCGCGGGCGTGGGAAGGCCGGTCGAGTCAGGCCATCCGCCCAATCTCATCGACTTTGATGGCGACGTTTGTGATTTGGACAATGAGAGCCGGTCGCGACCGCCTGCCGCGACGGCCGAGGCGCGTCCGACCACGCCTCATTTGTATTTTCGTGATGCCGACGGTGTCGAAAGGCGCTGGTTGCCGACCGAGCAAGCCAGTCCGCCGCTCGTGCAGAGTGCAGCGAGCTCTGGTGTGCAACCGTCTGGTGTGAACGTGTCTTCGCGCGCGGTGGAGAGTGTTGCGCAGCGACAGACAGATGCGAACTTTGGTGCTGTGAGTGCCGACTCGTTAGTTGACACACGCGCTAATGTTTCGCCAGGTACCGCTCGTAGTGGACACACCCCTTCCCCTTCCCCTCGTTCTTCCCCTCGTCCCACTGCTGCAACAATTGGCCGATTTTTTGGTGAGCGAAGTCGCGACGGCGATGTCAGTGTCGACATTTTTCTGCATCGGTTCCGTCAGCGCATGTGGATGGAGAGGACTCCCGAGTCCGAGTGGGGTCCGATCGTAGAATCGTGGCTCGGCGGGGAAGCCGAGCTGGCCGTCGTTCATTACCATGAGCAGACTGGCCGACCCGTGTTGGAATTTGGTGAAATTGAAGTGTTGTTGCGTAAGTTGTATCGCAAGGATAAGCACGCGGAAGTGGCTTTCATGCAGCTTACGAAAGTGAAATGGCGCGACGAGCCTGTCGAGGTGGTTGTCGCTCAGCTGAAACAGCTGGTGCTGAAGGCGTATCCTGAGATGTCGCCGCCAGCACGCCAGAATGAAGTGAAGCGTGCATTGTTGCGTATTTTGCCTGTATCGTTTGACGGTGTTGCGTCGTACGCGAGTGGCCAGGAGTTGGAAGACTTCGTGGCGGCGTTGGCTCGAGAGCAGCAACGTCAGGAGTGGCGTCAGGCGGCTGAGGCCGATGAGCCCTCGGGCACTGCGAGTCGGAGCAGTGAGCCCCAGAGTTCCTCGAGGTGGAGGAATTCCTCGCGACGGAATCGTAACGACCGGCGTGGCGCGAATCGTGGTTTTAATCGCAATTTCGTGCCCCAGCAACAGCAAGGTTGGTACAACGAACCGTACAACCGGGGGAGTAGCAACTGGCAGGGCGACGTGGTGGTATCGCCTCCGATCCCAGTCGCGCCGGTGCCAGCGTTGCCAGCTCCGCCCCAGCAGTTGCAGATTACCTATCCAACGCAGACCAACTCTCAACCCAGTGCGAGTAAGCCTGTTGTGTCGGATGACGGTAGCCCGAGATGTTACGGCTGTGGCCAGGTGGGTCACTTCATTCGCGATTGCCCGTTGGCAGCGAACCGTGGCAAAGGTCGTGGCGGTAGAGGCCGCGGCCGAGGCAGACAATCTCGTGGCGGTGCAAATGTGAACGTTGCGCAGACGGACGTGCAAAGGCAGTCCGCGCCTCAGGGCATTGTGACGGAGCCTGAGGAGTCGGTGTACGCGAATGCGGTCGCGGCAGTGCCCGGTGGCCTTTCTGGTCCGGCACGGCGTCCCGAGGTCGAGTCCGTTAGCGGGGTGGTCGAGCCCGACGCTTCTGTGTCTCCCCGTTCGCAAGTGGTGATGGCTACACCGAGCGCGAGTGATTACGAGAATTTGCGTCAAAGTAGTACATGGTGTGAGTGGACGTCGTCGTCGTCGAGCAATCGCATTGGCCAAGTGACTGTTGCCGATCGTGCTCCGAACGAGCCACCGTGTTCTATTGGTCCTGGACCCAGTGAGGTGTCGGCTGGTCCAATCCCTCTAGCCAACCTCCAGATTGATGGTCGTCAGTGGTTGCGTGTCCTACTGGACACGGGTGCCGGTCCTGCTTTGATGATCGGAGTGCCCACCGCAGCACGACTATTTCGACACATGCCACTGAAGGAGTTCCAGAAAATTATGGCTCCAGTCCAGACGGACTCAGTGACGCAGTGCGATGGCGCGACTTTGGGCCCAGTGGCTCAAGTCGTTGTGAATGTCGATTTTGACGGTGACGTGAAATTGATGCCTGTGGTGATCTGTACCAAGCTGCGAGCCACCGTGACTCATGAGGGCATCATGGGTACGGAAGCGCTCCGGGCGTACAACTTCAAGTTTGTGACGCCCCGCGGCAGAAACATGTTGTGTGACGCGCCCGTTGACTCGTCGTCGAGTCCGGAGCCTGTGACGTCGTCGTCAAGTGCAAGTGCGAGTGAGTGTGAGGACTCGTCCTCCTCCTCGGTCAGCTCGAGAGCTGACGACGCCGGCGGTAGCGGTGGCGTCAATGCGCCGCAGCCGTCCGGGTCGGCTGATTCTTCTGCGCAGTCCTGCAAGCCTGCAAGTTCCTGTTGCGTCGGTGCGGGCCCAGCTGCTGTCTATCGTCTGTCGACGAAGTTCCCTCTGCTGGCCCAACCTCAGAAGGTCACGTTGAGCCACTTCAACAAGAAGACGCTCAAGGGCAAGGTGGACTCCAATTTCATCTCTGCTCTCACGGATTTCGCAACGAAGGACGCCACAGAGTCAGGCCAGGAATTGAAAAAGTTTCGGTTGTTGTTTGAGCCCTCGGAGGCGGCTCGTGAGGTGTGGCATATCGAGGAAGGTCTCGTGGATATGCACGCCGACGGTACTTTGGTGTTGAACCGTTCTGTGAATGCTGTTGGTGTGGAAGCGCCCGAGTGGGACTTAGGAACGGTACAGGTGGCATGCGCCAGCGAATGGGAGCAGTTGAGCTCAATGCTCGAAGAACTGCAGTCCCTCGCGCCACTCCCGTCTTCCTCTGTCGCTACTGTCGCATCCCCAACGCAAGTGCCCCCAGTGCAAGTGAATGGTGTCGATTGTCGCGCGCGAACTGAGCTCACTGCCGAGCGTAAGGCTAAGCTGCAGGAAATGTTGAAAGTCAGTCCCGATTTGACTCCTGTGCAGCGCGAGCAATTCTTTGACATGATTTACAAGTGTCATTTGGCGTTCGCAGTTAACGACAATGAATTGGGCGAGTTTGATGAAGTGCCGGCCGAAATTGACACCGGCGACGCTCGTCCGATTGCCCTGCCGCTTCGTCGATTCAGGTATCACGAGCGCATGGAGATAGATAAGGCTATTGATAAATTGCGTGCAATGGGTGTGGTGCGCGAGAGCAATAGTGAGTGGGCGTCGGCCGTGGTGCCCGTGGCCAAGCCCGACGGAACTATTCGCGTGACCCTAGACTACCGTCGCCTGAACACGGTGGTCCGCGCTGACCAACATCCCTTGCCTCGCTTGGATGACTTGTTGGAGCGTGTCGGTCGTTCGTACGATGGTGTGTCGTCGCAGCCCTGTCGTTTCTTTACTTCGATAGATCTTAAGATGGGCTATTTCCAAGTGAAGTTGCGTGAGGAGGATGCGCCCAAGACGGCTTTTCGCACTCATTCTGGGTTGTGGGAATGCTGTCGTCTCCCCATGGGTCTGAAGACCAGTGGTGCGATCTTCCAGCGCATGATGAACCGTGTGTTCAAGGGCTTGATCGACAACCCAAAGTGCAACGTGTTCGCGTACATTGATGATCTGTGTGTGACGACCGTGACGTTCGAAGAGCATCTGAAAATGTTGGAGGAAGTGCTCCAGCGTTTGATCAGAGCGAACTTAAAAATAAGGCCGGACAAGTGTGAGTTCGCGATGGCCAAGATGAAATTCTTGGGCCACGTCGTGTCGTCGGATGGGGTCCGTCCCAACCCCTCTCGATTGCAAGGCGTGCAAGATTTTCCCGAACCACAGAACGCGAAGCAAGCCCGCTCGTTCTTTGGTTTGTGTACATTCTTTCGTCGTTTCGTGCCCAACTTCGCTAAGCTCGGTGCCCCCATTAGCGAAGTGATGAACGTGCGCAGCGAGTTCTCCTGGGGAGAGGCGCAGCGCAAGGCGTTTGTCGATTTAAAGGCTGCTTTGTTGTCCCCTCCAGTGTTGGCGTATCCCAAGTATGGACAGCCTTGGTACATTGTTGTTGACGGTTGCAAGCTCGGCGTGGGAGGAGTCTTGGCTCAGAAGGACGACCGAGGCCTCCTACAGCCTGTAGCGTATTGCAGCAAAGGTCTCAACAAGCACGAGTGTAATTATGCCATTGCGGAGATTGAGACGCTCGCGGTGGTGTATGCGTTGAAAGTGTTTGGCGTTTATGTACAGGGCCAACCTCTGTACATCATGACTGACAATAGTGCGGTGACTTTCTTGATGAACTGTAAGAACCCCACTGGCCGATTGCATCGTTGGGCCGTGGAGATTGCGAATTATCGACCGCAGTTTGTGTATCGCAAAGGTTGTCACAATCAGGCGGCGGATGCTCTCAGCAGGTGCTTTGACGAGCAGACCTCTGCGCCGAACATTGGTGACGAACCGATTGTGCCCGATCCTTTTGTTGATGTGCAAGGCAACAGCGGTTGCAGCAACGTGGCGAGTACGAGCGCCGTCGTGCCTCCTCCCACGGGGCTCCCGCAGATGTCGACTGTTGTGTCTCCTTTGTTGGTGGCTAGTGCTAACGCTTCTGATGACGTTGTGCGTTGTGCGCTAGACGAGCAAAAGTACGATCCACAGCTGGCGCAGATCATTCGGGCTCTCGAGTCGAAAGATTTGCAAAGTGCCAAGCAGTGGAACGGCTATTCGATTGTGGACGGTGTATTGCAATTTGAAACTCCGCAAGGTTTTCGTAAAGTTGTGCCAGCGCAGTTGCGACAAGTGTTGATGCGTGAGTCCCATGCGTCCGCTGTCGGAGGTCATTTCAGTGGCCGGAGAACTGCTGAAAAAGTTCGGTTGGAGTATTGGTGGCCGAACATGGTTGGTGATATTGAAACATTTGTCGAGGCATGTGCCGCGTGTGCGAGGCGGACAGGCCAGACGCGAGCGGTGCGCACGCGTCTGTCGCCCATCCCCGTGCCTGACAGACCCTGGCAATTGGTCGGTATGGACGTGTTGGCGCTGCAGCCGACCGAGTCTGGCAATTGCAAAGTGCTGGTCTTGAAGGATTACTTGACGAAATTTTTGGTTGCGTATGCCATGCCGGACGAGCAAACGCGAACCATAGTGCGTCAATTGGTGTCGTTTTTCATTCCCAGTTTTGGTATTCCCGAGTGTTGGTTAACTGACAGAGGCACGCAGTTTACCTCTGGCGTGTTCAAGGCGTTGCGTGCGCAGCTGGGCGTGGAACACCAGTTCACGACAGCTTACCACCCCAAGACGGACGGTCTGGTGGAGCGTGCCAATTCCACTCTGCAGAATATGTTAGCTAAGACGTGTGCTGAGCAGAATTGCGATTGGGATGACATGCTTGGCTTGGCAGTGTATGCGTACAATTGCCAGCCGCAGTCGAGCACTCGCGTGAGTCCGTTTGAGTTGCTGACTGGACGGCAGCCTAGCCTCCCGTCTTCCCAAGTTCTGGCTCAAGTTCCCTCTCGTTATATGGCGGATTGTGAATTTTTCCCTGACAAGCTTCCCCACGTTTTGTCTCGTTTGTGGCGCTTAGCGAAGGAGAACGCCGAGATGGCTCAGGCCCGGCAGAAGGCTAGTCACGACCGTGACGTGCCTCCTCCCAAGCTAAAGTGCGGTGATCACGTGTGGTTACATGAACCATCCGATGAGGACAAGTTAGGGTTGCCTTTCTACGGTCCCTACAAGCTTCTGTCGCTCGCCGACACGGGCGAGGCGATCATTGAATTTCATGGAGGTGGCGATGCCATTAAAGTCTCGTCAGAGCGCTTGCGCGTGTGCAAGCCTGGCATGCCCTTTGCTCCTCCCATTGTTGGTACTGACGCGAGTCGTCGCCGGCGCAGGCGACGACGCCGTCACGCTGTGTCTGCTTTGAATTCTGGCGAAAGTGACTCGTTAGTGTCCGACCTGACCGATAGGGCGTCTCAGCACGCAAAGTCACCTGTCGTGGTCGCGTCGCGGACCTACGTGCGCCCGTATACGTATCATAATCACGTTGTGTGGGCAGGTTTCGGAAACGGCCAGATGAGCGGACAGCAGCAGCAGCAGCAGTCGAGCGGTTCGAGTGGTGGTGGGGGCGACGACAGTTCGAGGCGCTATCGAGCGCCGGTGCCGCCCGGTTGGCCACTCCATGGCGGTCCTCAACGCCCGTTCATTTCGCCGCCCGACGCGTCTTCGCAAGCTTCGCAGGCTGCGCTGGGACAGTCTGTGCGGCCTCGGCCGCCCGGTGCGTCTGCCCAACGCCAGTCGCAACAGCAGCAGCAGCGTCGTCTGCAACCCGTCGTGCTGCCCGGCTCGAACACTCCACCGCCCGGGGTGTCGCCCGTCCAGCAGCAGCAGCCGCGCTATTTTCAAGCGCAGCGACCTTCGCCGACTTTGACTGTCGCCAGTTCGAGTCCCGCAGTGGCTGTCGTGGGCGTCGTTTCGTCTGCTGGCGCGCCCCAGCCCACTGCGCGCGCCGTCTTTGCCACTCCACAGCCGGTGCCGCAGCAGCAGCCTCAGCAGCCGGCCCAGCCGCCTTTGGGCGCGGCCCCTCGCATTTTCGACGAGGAGTGGGAGACTTTCCAGCAGTTCCGGCGATTTCGTCAGATCGAGGAGCAGCAGCGACAGCAGGAAGAGCAGCAGCAGCAACAGGCGGCCGCGTTCGTCAGCGCGGTGCCGCCGGTGGCCCTCACGCCGGCCATCCGCACAAGGAGCCACGAGTCGGTGCGCGTGAGCCAAGAGCCGCGCCCGCGGCTGTCGAGCGCCGTGGGTCGGCGGCCCTGGGTGCCTCCATGGGAGAGGGCGCCTCACCGCAAGCCGCGTCCGCAGCTCCAGTGGCCGCGTTCGGTCCACCAGAGTATGGACTGGGACACGTCGTCCGCGTCGGCCGTCCCTGTCGACGCCTCGTACGACGCCAGCCTGGACCGTTTCCAGCAGCAGCGCGTCCAGCAGTGGCGCGCCGAGCTCCCGCAGAGTGCCGACGCGTACGCCTACGCGCCGTCGGGGCGGTCTGCGTCGCCCATGCAGACAGCGCCCACCGGACCTCTGCAAGTGCGTGCGCCCGTGCGCATCGCTCAGCGCGACGACGGACAGTTTGGCCCGACGCCCATCTCGTCGAGCTCGCCGTCGCCTACCCAACAGCCGCAGCCGTCGAGTGGCACTGCTCAGCCACCACCTTTCCCCCAGCAGACGGCAGTTCCTCAGCAAGCGGCACAGACGCGACCTTTGGCAGTTCCGCAGCCGTCTCAAGTCCTGCCCACCGCGGTGCAGGGGAGTCCCGCCCGCGGTCGGGGCGTCACTCGAGGACAGCGCCCAGCCCGAGGAGCTTCGACCCCGTCGGTCCCGAGAGGTGGCGCCAACGGCCGAGGTCACAGTAAGCGGAAGAAAAGATCGCGATCGCGAAGAGGCGAGAGTCAGCAGCAGCAGCCCTCTCTCCCTTACGTAGGACAGTCGAGTAAGGATAACACCAGTACCGGCATGAGCCAACAGCCCCCCGCGCCTCAAGAGGCGGTCGGCCCGGGTACGAGTGCGAGTGTTCCCCTCAATGTGCCACGCCGTTCGTACTGTCGGCATCCCCAGTCTTCGGACTCGGAAGCGGCCGCGATTTCGAGTAGAGCTCCGATTCCCCCGGTGGGGCGAGCAAAGTCTACTGGTCCGGTCGGTGGCCAAGTGTCTCGTGTGCAATCGCAAGAAGTGTTCGCTCGTATCGGTCAGTTGGCGAGTCAGTGGGACCAAGTGGGTACCACGCCCGGTGCGTTACCGTATTCCATGTCTGAAATGGTGCAGAAGCTCGCTGAGTCAGGGCAAACTGAGCCCGTGACCGAGGCCTTGGCCCAAGACGGTCTACTCGCTGAGCTCTCCCAGGTCATTGTGTCAACTGAGCAGTACAGTCAGAACGTGTGTTGGATTACTTTGATCGGTGGTTGTTCTGTCGCGCGTACTGTGCCGATGATTGATCCGATGACGTACGATGACAGTCAGTACGCGGCGTACCCTGAGGTGCCGGGGCGACGCAAGGTGTTCTTGCAAAGTCCTGTCGCGAAGCTGATGCCCACTGACGCTCTGTACGAGCCGTGGGGCACGAATCAGCACGGCACTCTCGTGTACCCGTCTGCCGACGATTTCATGTTGCTCGATCCGTTGATGAGTGCGCAGAACGATGGTGCCGCGGAGGGCCGACTGGTGTGGACGTGCCCGGTCGGTATTCCTCTCGCTCGGCCCATGCCCGTCGTGTGTCGGTACGTGGCGCCCACCGCGGAAGGGTACCTACCCCCGCAGGAAGTGAACGTGAACGCGCCCGCCGCTCCGCGCAAAGTGTATCTCGATCCCAAATGGGAGTGCGTCGTACGCTCCGCTGTGGACTCGGCCGTGAGCATGTACCGCGCTCGCCATCCCACTACCCCTTTGAAATTGATGCTTGGTGACGTGTCCGAGTGGTTGAAGTACTACCGCAGCATGGCCAAGCCGTTGAACTCGATTTTGGCGAACCAGTTGCGTCCGTTGACTGAGCGCATGTCTCGCCGTACCCGCAACCGCATCGAGAGCCGCGTGAAAGGTCGTTCCTTCCAGGAGTTGAGGGACCTTGTCGCCGCCGATGTCGTGTCGCGTGGAATGGTCAATTGGAAGGAAATTGATATCGAGATCAGTAAATTGATTGACGAGAAAATGCAGAAGGCCCGCGCGGCCGAGCGCGCTAACGTGATGACGGCGCGTCGGGACGCGCTGCGCACCAGTCGCCAGGTGGCGACGGGCGGTCTCACGCGACCCCCGTTGGCCGGCATTACTGGGCCCATGCGTGACAAAATGCGTAAACAGATGTTGTACAAGCAGCGAGCCTTCCAGGGCAACCTGGAGAAGGCTCAGCTGGCCGTCGTCAAAGCGACCAAGCGTCGCGACGCCCGCGAGCGGGAGGCCCGTTGTGATTACGCTGTGTCGCGTCGTGCTGGTGTGGCGATTGAGGATTGTTTGGCCGTTGACACGAGTATGGAGAACCGCGAGATTACGATCGACACGGACGCGGAGGAGGACCTGTTGTTGCGCGAACCCCCTGGGACCGCTTCGGCGGAAAGTCACGTGCAGCAGCAGGGCGCCGGCGCGGGTGCCTCGGGCGCTAGCGGCGGCGGCGGCGACGACGGCCGTCCGGCCAGACGTCCCGTGCCTCCTCGCCCGGATGACAGTGATTCCGAATCTGTAAAAAAGGAGCGCCGAAAGGTCTTCCAACGAGAGCTCCTCGATGCCATTTGCGAGTACCTGTGTCCCCAGTTGGTGCCGTTGGACGGCCAGGGCAACGAGCTGACGAGTGAGGACGCTTGGGCGAGCCATGTCTCTAAGCACGCTCTAAGTGCGACTGGGTCGAGACCGGAGGACATCCACGTGCTGTTGCGCGGTGCGCACAGTTATGCTCACGAGCTGCACGTCGAGACGTTCGGGTCCCCGCAGGAGTCTGACCAGTCCCGGCTCGCCACGTCTCTCAAAGAACTCGAAGAGGCGCAGCCCGAGGGACTCAACGTTTTCACGTTTGACTTTGAAATGGCAAATCGACGGAACGCTTTCACGGATTGGCCGGCGGCGGTGCGAAGCAAGCACTTCCCGCATCGCCCGGCGCACGCGTACAAAAGTGGTCAATTTATTACCCATATGTCGATCAGTGGTCTCAACGGTCCTGTGTTCGTGATTGACGTGCGAGCGTGGCACAGGTCGGTGACGAGGTCGGATGGGCAGGCTCAGGCCGGCATAGATCCCTCGAAACCTGACACGGTCATGATCATGCCCGAGTGCCTGCGCGAATTCATGAAGCGTAACTACATGGTACACTGGTCGTACAGTGACGTGCAAGCGATGCATGCCACCTGGGGCAGCGCCTCCACGGAGGGCTTGCGTCTCTTCGACGCCCAGGTTTGGCAGGCTCACGGAGGTTTCGAACCTCAGATGCTCGGCCAGGAGAAGGTCTGGAAGCTCGTGAGCAACGCTGACGACAAAATCGTTCTCAAAAATTCCCTCAAGAATATGGCGCGCGTGAAGGCCGAGTATGGCCGCCAATTTCTCGAGCTAGACGAGCGAAATCCCGAGTTCAAGCGCGATTTGATTCAGTACAGTGCTTCTGATGCGTATTCGTTGTGGGTCATTTTGATTGCGCATTGCCTCTACAGTCCGATTCGGTTCAAGGGCCGACATCACCATTGCGAGAGCATTGCCAGGCGCATTCGCTCGAAGATCGCAACGCAGATTGGTGATGGCGCCCGGGTGCTTCGTCAGTTGGCACAGCACCGTTGGCCGATGACTGCTTTGATGAATAAGATTAGTCCGATAGCGGAGGATGAGACGGTGCACCAGATTGAGAATTTGGTCCAGTCTCTCGCCCAGGACACTGCCGTTGCGTTGTTTCATTCGTACATTGGTGACGGTTCGGAGTTGGACAGTTTGTTCGATTGGTGGTGCGATTGGTCGCGCAAGGTGTCTGCTAGGCTGGAGTTGAACGTGGCGCGAGTGAGTCGCTCTCTCGCGGACTGCGCCGACTCGCAGCAGCGCCTCTGGCTGACCACGGCCGTCTACGCGAACTGGCCCTGGCGCGCGATCACTTACTGGTTTTCGAACTTCATGTGTCGACCGACTGCCGAGTTCGACATGCACCCTCAAAGTTTGTCCAAGTCCAGTAGGCGCGAAGTCCGCAATGTTTTGTCTCTCACGCGTGAAACGGAACAAATGTGGCTGACGGAACGGCAGAGAGCGTTCCAAGCCAAGCGAGCCGCCAACATCGAGGCTGTCGAGGCGCTCGAGAGCGCTCGACACGCCGAACGTCAGCTGGCCCAAGCCGACGCGATGCACGCGAGCTTCCGTACCAATTGTCGCGTGAAATCTGTGAACTTTCCCGTCATTATGGAAGAACTGCGTCAAAGTAAAATGCCACTGCCCGCGGGCGAGAATCCCGAACTCGCTGCCACCTTTTGGCACGAGGTGCGGCAGGCTCGGCGCAAGTACGAGCTGGCGCGCGGCACTTTTGACGGAAAGGTGCGCGCAGCCGAGGCGAGAGCGGCCGAGGCGGAGGTCGAAAAGGCCAAAGCATCCGCGGCAACCGCTCCAGCCGAGGCGCCCGAGACGGAGCCCATGGAGAGCTAGTCTTGGAGGCAACAGACGGGAATTGAAATTTGGCGAATTGGTGTTCGTTCATATCGCTTTACATTTTCGGTGCTATTTCGGTGCAGCGCATTATTCGAGAAGTACGGTACTCCTTACATTGCACGTGGTGCAATTTGAGGGGGGCGGACTGTAAGACCGGTCTCTTTACAGTAATCTTGGGCACAGGCTGCCACCCTTTCTCCGACGGTGCTTACCCTCCCTTCCCCCATCGTACCTCGATCAGAATGGATTAGAATGGTTCCATTACGGTGCCTTTGCTTGTGTAGTGCTTGTGGAGGGTTCAGTTTGAATCCCTGCCACGAGTCAGTCACTCTTGAGTAGAGGTGTGCTTCGGAGACTCTCCCTGAGTTTCCTGGAGCGTGAGGTAGTTTGTGTGTTGGGAGCGCGTCTGGAGTTCTCACTCCGGCTCCCTGGTGCAGCAGTGCGGATCGTGTGTTGCGGCAACGCCCAGGCCAGGCGGGTGCGCGCGTCGTTCGTGAGTTTCGCCGGCGGTTGGTTCGTTGAACACTCTCTTTCTCTTCTTCACCACCGTGTCCCTACGCAGCACAGTATCGCACGTCACGTGAACGCTTCGTCGTGTCGTGTGTCGCCTCGTTCGTCGTCGGACCAAACCAGAAGAAGCCGCTAGGAGAAGATCCAAAGCTTTCGCGTATCAGCACGATCAAGAGAAGTCTTCAGTGTCGATTCTTGGCTCGGCACGAGGTTATATTGGTTGAGTGAGTGAGATAGGTAGATATCGCCGCCCCAGGTCCGCGGGTGGGATAGCCTATCAGTGGTAGCGGAACCTCGTTATCACATGTTGGTCGTGTTGGTCGCGTGTTTTAGTTTACGCGGGCATCCGACAAAAAATAGATAGGGAATCGGGTGCGTCATCTAGATTCCTTGTGCCCCACTCCTAGATATTTTGTTTCAAAGGCATCTTCCGAAATGTTTTCCCAGAAATTTTGCTTACCGACACAGAAATGTTCCTCCCAGATTGGGCCCTATCCTTAAGTGTATGTTTTCACAGAAATTTTGCTGGAGGACACAGAAATTTTGCTCCGCGATTTGCGGAAAATAACGCGGCGGAAACTTTCAAAATTTACCCAGAAATTTTGCTCCATACCAATGTTGCAATGTGACCCCCCCCCCGGGTATTGTGAGGTCCCCAGTTTTTTAATTAGGGCCCCCCTATGGGAATCCTGCCCCCCCTCCCGGACACCCGCCCCAGCGCCCCCCCCCCCACACAGCACAGCATAGGTGTAGATTGGTCCAAAAGCCAGGGGGGGGGGGGTGTGTGGGGGTTTCGAGGGGGGGTCTCAGAGCCGTCCCGGATAAAATGGCCGGGATTGAGAATTTTGGAGGAGGGGTGGTTTAAGTGGGAGGATTTTGCACCATAATAACGTGGGTACGTTTTGGTCTAAAATGGGTCAAAATAAGGTCTAAATAGCACTTTTCAGGCGTTTTTGGGTCATACTACACTGAAAAAGAAGCAAAAACACGCATCTTTACTCAGTTTTTTAATATTGAGAGAGGGTTTCCCGCAAGTTCTCCAGGATGGCGATGGCCAAGGGGGGGGGGGGGGTGGGTCGCTCCCGCAAAAAAACGGGACGGCCATAGCCAGGGGGGGTGAACCCCCCTAGACCACCCCTGAGCCCACCTATGCAGAACAGTAGACATGTAGAGACCATGAGTCTTTGCGCCCCTCTTCTCCCCCGCCCCCCTTTTGTAGCCTTGCGCACCGGTGCGTCGCCCCCCGTGTGCTGTGCGCTGTTCGCCTGTACGTCTGTCGTGGCAGCAGGCCAGCCAGCTGGCGAGCGCGCCGTATATGCTTTGTGTGTAAAGGCCTCCCGTCCCCCACCCCCCTTCGCCCGTGGGAACGGCCTTTTCCGGTCGTTCCTCACTCTTGCTGTTTTCTCGTTTTGCGCGCTCCGACTTTGTGCCTTTCTGGCGTCGTGAGCGTTTGCTGTAGTGCTTTGTGTTAGCGCGCTTGCGACTGTTGTCGCCTTCGGGCTTCGCAGCGTGGCTAGGTCGTCGCGAGGGAAGGGAAGAGAGGGAAGAAGAGAGAAGTGTCGCACGCACGCACGCACGCGCGCCGCGACACTGCGTGGGTTTAAGCCGAAGTTGAGCCGGTCTTGAGAGGAGGAGCGCAGTGGAGGAGGGTTGGAGCCGTCAGTCTGAAACTGACCTGAGGTTGGAAGGGGTGCGCGGTTGAGGTACCCGCCCCGTCGCCACCTCAGTCCCTCCCACCAACTTTTCCGGTCGTTCCTCACTCTTGCTGTTTTCTCGTTTTGCGCGCTCCGACTTTGTGCCTTTCTGGCGTCGTGAGCGTTTGCTGTAGTGCTTTGTGTTAGCGCGCTTGCGACTGTTGTCGCCTTCGGGCTTCGCAGCGTGGCTAGGTCGTCGCGAGGGAAGGGAAGAGAGGGAAGAAGAGAGAAGTGTCGCACGCACGCACGCACGCGCGCCGCGACACTGCGTGGGTTTAAGCCGAAGTTGAGCCGGTCTTGAGAGGAGGAGCGCAGTGGAGGAGGGTTGGAGCCGTCAGTCTGAGACTGACCTGAGGTTGGAAGGGGTGCGCGGTTGAGGTACCCGCCCCGTCGCCACCTCAGTCCCTCCCACCAACTGGCTGCCTGCAGAGGGCGGCCAGTCTCTTCAGTGGTGCCGCGACTGAGCTTCGCACCTGCGCCGCTGCGTCTGCGTCTGGCCGGGCCGGCAGAGCAGCTCGTCTCTCAGCGCCACACGGAGTGTGGGAGAAGAGGAGGGGGAGGTACTGGTGCTCAGCCAGCACCCAGCCTCAGCCTCCTGATTTCCCCTCTTCTTCTGGCACCCACCTTCCAAGCGACGACGGGCAGAGGCAGAGGAGAGTCGCTTTGGCAGAAGCAGTGGCGGCGCTACGTAGGGGCAGGGAGGGGCGGACTGCCCCCCGTAACTTCTGGACTGCCCCCTGCAACTTTTTCCTCTCATCCGTGTGTGAGCGCGTGTGTTGTACTTGTGTGTGTATGTGCATAACAAAATGAAAACCTTTGGTTGGAGGACAGGTGAGTCCTTCACTGCCAGTCAAGATATTGGGGCAGAGTCGCAAAAACATGGCTGAAGGAGAGCGCAACCCACTCAATGGCGCGATTCACCCATTCTGGCTGAGCGTAGATATAGGCGTTCGCTCTCATCATCGCACGCACTGCCCTCTCCCCAAAAGCGCAGACATGCAAAGCTTGACGGCTGTTGGGAATTTGCTGAGATTTTTTTGCTACAAGGTACCCCTACCCCTGTTGAAATTCGGACTCAAAGTGGGGAGACGAGGGGCGATGGGACGTATGCAAATTATACTCAATTTCAACGCCAAAAAATGAAGAAAACGACGTTCAACAGCCAAATTTTCGCCTGCGGCGCAAGGTGTATGTAGAGGACAAAACTTTGGAACAGCGCTGATTTTTAACAAAAAAATTTTGATCCACGTTTTTGACGCGCATGCCACAATTGAGCAGTGTCCTGAAAATCTGGGAATCATGGGCAAGATCGGGGATCAACTCTGTGAGGTTCCCCAGGAATAGGGTAAAAAATTTACCCTGTTAAAAAATTTAAAAAGACCCTAGTAGGGACGCAGCAGAGTAAAAAATTTGCCTGCGCACTGGGTTTTCTGAGAAGGCGATGTACATCTGTAGGTGTACGTATTTTGGGTCTTCATGTATCGACCGTTTATTCCCTCTTCTTTTCAAAAAGGTGCCTGCCTGCTGTGCCTACCTACGTGTGCCACTTTTTTTAAACTGACATCAGGCACAGGTGGACGTGGACGGTTGCAAATAATAATCACCAGTGTCTTGCCCTCCCCGAAAATTTTCTGAACCCACTCTGGTTAATGCTGGCCTGTGCAGCTCCAACTTTTCAAACTGCCCCCTGTAACTTTTGGACTGTCCCCCCTAACTTTGAATCCTGGCGCCGCCACTGGGCAGAAGGAAGCGCCAGCGACGGAGAAGATGTCGCAGTCAACTGTCAAGTGCTGGACCTGCGACAGCGACGTGTCCCTCTTGGACGAGGAGTGCAGCCAGACCAACTGCAGCAGCAGGGTGTGCGCGAGCTGCCTGTCGACGGACCCCACTGGTGTGGTGTGTCCCCAGTGTCTGCAGAACCGCAGTACTGCGTCGACAGTGCGTGGCGTCGGCGACGACAACGTCAGCGAGAGGAGCGCGGACCGGCAGATGCGTCAGCTCATGGAGATGATGCAGAAGGTGACGACCGAGGTGGCGCGAATGGCGACCAGGCAGGAGGCCCAGGAGGGCGCTCTCAACCGACTGTCTGTCGGTTGGCCGGTCGCGCCGCCTCTGCAGTCTCTGGCTGGCACGCCTGCGTCGACGGCCGCCTTCTTGCCGACAGCGCCGCCTCCGACGGTCGTGGTGTCGACTGCTGTCGACAACAGCAGTGCCGCGCAAGGCGTCCAGTTCGCGCACCAGCAGCAGCAACAGCAACGGCAGCACGCGCCTCCTCCGTCCAGTGGAGTGACAGCGCCGAGTGGAGTGGTCGTCGCGCTGGGACGAGGCGCTGGCGACCACGGCGAGTCGAGCGCGTGGGTAGCTGGGCCGAGGGGTTATCCGGCCACGGGGCAGGCGCCTAGCGCTGCCGCCAGCTACGCCACCGTCTCGCAGACGCCTCAGTGTGCGCCGCCGCAGGACTACATGGGAGCGACGACAGCGTGGGACGGCAGGAGCGCCGTCGACTATGCGCAGGCGAGCGGAGTGGCGTTGTTGGGTGCGCCGATGGGCTTTCCGGCCACCGCGGGTCTGGCGCCGGGCGCCGCCGCAATTCACGCCTCCGCTGCGCCGGCGCAGGGCTACTCGCCGATGGGCAATGGCAGCGCGCCGTTGGTGCCGACGACGGGCGACAGCAGGCACCAGGGAGGCAGAGCGCAGGGAGGAGTCGGTGCTGGGGGCGCGCGACTGGGAGAGCCGGTCGGCGTGAGTGCGCCGGGCGTCTGGGACGCGCCGCCGCCGCTGCAGGGAAGCAGCACCCCCCAGTTCGGGCCGGAAGTCGGCAACCGACCGCAAGCTGCGACTGGTGTCGAGTTTGCCGCGCAGTCTGCCCTGGCGAGCACGGTCCCCTATCGTCGTGGCCAGCCGTCGAGCGAGCAGCGCCAGCAGCAGCAGGTGGCTGCCAACTTCAACAGGACGACGGAAGCGCTCTCGACCCCGTATGCGAACGGGCAGCACAGGCCGGCGACGTCGCCGCCTGTGACTGAGCAGAGAGCGGGAGAACGGCAGCGACGCGTCAACGGCAGCGTCGAGGACGCGTTGATTGTGGTCGACAGCGACGGTTCAGTCGACGAGGAGAGGCCCTTCAACAAGGACCTCATGGAGAAGCGCGGCTTCTTCTCGGGGACGACGACGGACACGGTCACGGTGGAGGCGCTCCTCTTCCGGTTCGAGCAGAAGGCCAGGCGCCTGCAGGAGCCGCGCTCGAAGTGGGGTTTTTACCTCATGACCTGGCTCACCGGACCTGCAGAGCTCGCGCTCATCCGGTACCAGCGTCAGACGGCTAAGGAGCAGCTGACGTTTGGTGAGATCGCGAGCAAGCTGCAGGAGCTCTACGGCAGCAGCCACAATGAGATGTACTACTGGCACCAGCTGCAGGGGCTCGTGTGGGAGTCGCAGACGGTCGACCAACTGGCAGCCGAGATCAGGGAGCTGGTCATGAGGGCCCACCCTGCCATGCCGGCTGACTTTTGGAATGAGGAGTCGAAGAAGACGCTCCTGCGCGTTGCGCCCGAAGAGTTGCAGATGCAGCTCTTCGCGATGCACACGCAGCCGCTGGACGACATCGTCACCTGGTTGCGTCGCGTCGGCGAGCTGTCGGAGGCTCGCCGGAAGAGGGAGCAGCTCCGCGACAGAGACGTGGAGGCGAAGTTGGCTGCCAGGGAGGCAGTGGCGCGCAACCAGCAGGACTCTGTCGGCAACCAGCGGCGCGCAGTCGAGCAGCAGCAGCGACGGCCTGAGCCGCTCAGGTGCTTCAACTGTGACCGCCAGGGGCACTTGGCGCGCGACTGTCCACAGCCTGCCACGCGTCCGTACGGGCGTGGCCGCGGTGACGGTCAGCGAGGTGGCCATGGCGCATGCATGGTTGAGCACGACGAGCGACTGGCTCAGCAGCAGCAACGCAAGACGGAGTCTCCGCAAGAGGAGGGAGAGGCGGCTGCGGTGGAGCGGAGCTCGCTCACCTTTTGCAGCATGGCCGCCCAGGAGAGCTGGGAGGGCGCATTGGACGTGCTCGTGGAGAGCGTCGTCGTGGAGGCCGCTGTGGAGGAGCAGTGCGCGCCGACCGCCCGCCCCCAGTTCGCGAAGGAGTCCGAGGAGAAGGAGAAGGAGTCGCCACCCAGAGTGCAGTGTCTGGCGAGCAGGCCTTCCGGGCCTGTCAGTGGCTCGACGAGTTCGCTGACAGCGCAGTGGAGCTGTGTTGGTGAGGAGCCGAGCGAGCGCCAGCTGCGAGCGACCATGTTGGAGGCGCCCGATGACCACTGCAAGGTGCAGAGCTTGACGTCCAAGCAGAGCACGTCTCTGATGGCCGGCGAAGTCGTCGTCAACAAGAACAAGGAGGAAGGATGGCAGCCGCACTACAGCGACTGGCCGAGGATGGGGAAGAGAGAGGCACTGCTCGAGGGCAGAGGGCTCTGCGAGTTGGACGACTCCGACGGCGATACAGAACGTAAGACTCCGCTGTTGCGTCGAGCAGTTTCTCAAAGTCGAGTCGAGTCCAAAGCGAGTGACGTGCAGCCGGTGGAGGAGCAGCCGGAATTGCTGCAGCTGCAGGACGTCACAGTGTGCCGACTGAGCAAGACAGGCTGCAAGAAGAGTCGGAGGCGCCCACACTGTCTGTGCCGTCTCGCCCGGGCGAGATCGGGCTGGCTGCCTTCTGCGTTGAAGAGGCGCAGGAGCCCAGCTATCCGAAGCGCGCACAGGGCAGTGGCGGGGAGCGCCAGAAGATCAGCCGGACGGAGACGGGTCGCAGGCGTTGGGATGGCTGCGGCCAGGGCAAGGAGGTCGCGGTCAAGGTCGAGAAGACCGAGGAGACGAAGATGGCGACGACGAAGGCTGGCAATAGGGGCGTATTGTCTGGCAGTAGGGGTGACAGTTCCAACTCCAGTGGCAAGAACAGCGGACAGGAACTCTCTCGCTTGCGAGACGAGCACGACGTCGAGGACGGCGACGTGTTTCGAGTCAAGAAGATGGGGCTGAAGCTGGAGTCTGCTCACTCCAAGTCGCCTGTCGACGTCGACAGCTGGCCGTTGAATCACGGCAGCGAGATGCTGTGGGCCGAGGAGAGCGCCTGGCCCGACAGCAAGCAGACCCAGTTTCTCGCTGCGTGGGGGAAAGCCTTGAGGAGATTCTCGTGGGCTCGAGCGCGCTCCAGGGGAGAGGCGAGCGCCCCTCTGGTCGGTCTGACAGGCGCGCAGCGCCTCTGTCACTCCGAAGGACAGCAGATGACTGCTGGAGCGCAAGCGTTGGCGAACAACTACGAGCCGGGCAGTCAGTTGGCAGTCACCGAGACCGTGAAACTGTCGGATACGGCGGGCAGGTCCCTGCAGCCCGATGCCGACTTTGGTGACAGCGAGTCCAACGACGCGGCAGAGATCCAGAGCCATGGCATGCAAGAGCTGAAGGACACCGGCGAAGCCGCCGACCATGGCCAGGGCGATCGCCCGGTCGGAGAGGCCCACTTCGCTGTCGAAGTGCAGGAGGCGAGCAGCTGTGAGCAGATGCTTGTCCCTGAGCTTGGTCACTTGCTCGAGGCGTCCGACAAACTGGACGAGCAAGGCCGGTTGCGCATAGACCAGCGGCAGTCTGTGTTGCAGCGTCGACTCAAGAATGCCGACAAGGACTGCCTGAGAGACGAGAACGTCTCGGCCAAGGACGTGGTCAACTGGAAAAGCGTCTCTCTGGCACCGTGCTCGCTGTTGAGCGACCCTGTGTTGGCTCCGGGGCACAGTGAGCAGGACCTGAACCAGTTCGAGACGTCTGAGTACATGGTCAGAGTGGACGCGGAGAAAGAGCAGACGAAGCCAGCGCAGCAGCCGTTCCCCTTGCTAAAGGCCCTGCAAGCGGGTGGTTCCGAGGGCAATGTCTATTCGTCTGCTGCGAAGAGCGTGGACGGAGTCCACAAAAGAGGAGGGAGACTGTAGAGACCATGAGTCTTTGCGCCCCTCTTCTCCCCCGCCCCCCTTGTGTAGCCTTGCGCACCGGTGCGTCGCCCCCCGTGTGCTGTGGGCTGTTCGCCTGTACGTCTGTCGTGGCAGCAGGCCAGCCAGCTGGCGAGCGCGCCGTATATGCTTTGTGTGTAAAGGCCTCCCGTCCCCCACCCCCCTTCGCCCGTGGGAACGGCCTTTTCCGGTCGTTCCTCACTCTTGCTGTTTTCTCGTTTTGCGCGCTCCGACTTTGTGCCTTTCTGGCGTCGTGAGCGTTTGCTGTAGTGCTTTGTGTTAGCGCGCTTGCGACTGTTGTCGCCTTCGGGCTTCGCAGCGTGGCTAGGTCGTCGCGAGGGAAGGGAAGAGAGGGAAGAAGAGAGAAGTGTCGCACGCACGCACGCACGCGCGCCGCGACACTGCGTGGGTTTAAGCCGAAGTTGAGCCGGTCTTGAGAGGAGGAGCGCAGTGGAGGAGGGTTGGAGCTGTCAGTCTGAGACTGACCTGAGGTTGGAAGGGGTGCGCGGTTGAGGTACCCGCCCCGTCGCCACCTCAGTCCCTCCCACCAACTGGCTGCCTGCAGAGGGCGGCCAGTCTCTTCAGACAC
>JASAMY010003352.1:0-54825 GCA_030248085.1 Paralinhomoeus sp. GSCO2_6 | reverse complement strand
GTGTTTGCCTTGCTCCAATACGATTGAATGCTTGCCCGCTTCTCACTGTCCATATGGAAAATAGCAGCCACAAATAGTAGTGTGCATGGCCACGTCAAAGTTGGCCAGGATCTAGATTCTTCCTTCAAGCCAATTTTGTTGGTGCACTGCTGGAAATGCAGCAGCGCATCATGCACCATGTGAATGAAGATGTGGAGGAGGGACTTTCCGGCATAGTTTGGCGTGGTCTGGGGGTGCAGAGCTGCATTTGGGTGCCACATTGGTCTGGGCTTGTTGACTGCAGGCCGGTTCACCCACTCAAAGTCGGATGGGAGCGCAGGCAAACGTTGTTCTGCCTCTTGCTTTTCTGTCGGTTCAAAATTGGCGCCATCTCTCAGCTTCGCACGTTTTGGCTTCGAGTGCGATGCTGCCACTGCATCAATGTCATCATTTATCTCTTCATCTAGATCTGAGATGTCAGAATCGTCACCGATGAGCACATCATCTGATACATGTTCAGTGTCTGGCTCTCCAGCCTAGATTCAATACAAATGGTCACTTGTGAAACTGTTGAAAGCATTACATTACAATAAATGCAACCTCCTGACTGGCGGTGACGGTGCCAGCAGTGACCCTTTGAGCAGAGCTTGGACCTGGAGCATCCAGATCCATTGGAGAACCTGACACGTTTATGCATCTGATGTGCACTACACTGTGACAAATTTCAATGAGATAGTCACATGGTCAGGAAGCATGACATACGCTGATGACAACAGTTTATTTGCAACGGCGGCTGTGGGCAACAAGCGCGCTTCTTTTATGCTACACCAACTTTTTAATCAGGTCAGCTAACTGCTGCGCATCTAGATCCTCAGTTGCGTCCTCAGTTTCGTCGGCAAACAGTTTCGGGTCAGTGAACTTGGGCTGTTTGCCACCTCGCTTTGCTGGCGGAGCCTCGTCTTCCTCCTCCTCATCCGTCACGGACGTGTTGTGACCGCTCTCGCCCGTCACCATCTCCGACCTAAACATTGTGTTGCCTGCCACTGTGCGCTACACACGAGCGTGGGTGTGCACCTAGATGCAGAGGAGTGCTCGTCCGCTTTTGGCCCAGCTGCCTCCTCTTGACGCTTTCGTTTGTGCGCACTGTCTTTGTTGCTCTCAGAGTCCGCTTTCTGTCGCTCTCCTGCCGCTGTGCCCTTCTTGAGCCGCTCCCTGTCCTCCTTCCTTTTCTTGGCTCGCGCCGCTTTCTGTCGATCTCGGCGCTTCTTCAGCACGACCTCTTGGGCGTCCTTGTCACCCCAGCAAGGCCCCTCTAGTTTCCTCCCGTCGTGCACAGGCGGTAGGGTGTGCTTCACTAAAGCGTCTCCCTCATTTCAGCTCGCACTGACACACAGTGGTAACATGACATGCCATTTTTCTCTTGCAGCTGAAGCAGACTCTGCATGGGCTTCAGCTCGGGTGGGAGCAGAAGCTTCTTAGTGCAGCGTCCGCGAGTTGTGGCGATGTAACTAAAACTACGCTTCTTGTGGTGAGACGCCATCCGCCTGAGAGTCTCGAGCAGGTGAGCCTTTAGGTCGTCCTGCAGGAATCTAGATGTACGTTTGCCAGCCCAATGTAGCAGCTTAGTACATGCCTTGTCGACAGCAGACGCTGTGGTGTAGATGAGACCGCGTCGGATGCTGTCCTGGACGAAGTCCGGTTGCGCGCCGATGACCGCATCGAGCGACCATGCGCCGTCCCTCCAGTACGGCTTGAACACCGGCCTCTTACCTGCAACCAACCATTGTATGGTCTCGTCTGCATCAAGATGCTCGGACACATAAAAAGTGCACTCACAGTTATAGTACACAGGGCCTTGGTAGTCTGACCCGAGCATGTAGCATGCGCTCGTGATGAACTCGCGCAGCTCGAGTAGCGCTTTTTCATCATTGGTGCCGCCAGACAGCGACGCGCTTTTCTTTGCCGACAGTGAGACGAACTTCCAGACGTCCTCTGGCAGCGAAACGCCCCTTGGGACACTGATGTTCGTGCCTGCCTCGGAGCAGAACCCGAACGCTTTGACGCCAGCCATCAGCAGCGCTGCACTGCCCCTGCGGATTTCGGTCCGGTCGTCGGGGTCGTCCATGGCCTCTCGTATGCGCTGCTCTTGCAGAGCATCGTCTTCGTCCGGCACGCGTTTGCCGTTCGAGTTCGGGTGGTACCGGTTGTACTTCTGCCGGCTGTTGTGCTTGCTCTGCTGCTGCTCCGTAGTCTGAACACCATGGCACCTAGATGCTGCAGCCCCTCATCCTCTCCAGGCCCTCACCTCCTTCTGAGCTGCTTTCACTGCCTCTGCCTGCTCAGCTTTCTCCGCTTGCAACTGCTCCACCATTTGGTGGAGAGATACGACCTTCCGCTGAGCTTCATCTCTCGCCTGTTCAGCTGACTGCAGCTCGGCGCGGAGTTGGCCGATTGCCACCTTGCGACGCTTCGCTTTTGATCTAGATGCAGCAAAGCACGAAGCTTGTACAGTTTGCAGTGAGAACAGAGTCAGAACAGGTTGCAAACAGAACACACTTCCACTTGTCTTTTTTGTCGCTCTCCGCTGCGGCCGACACGGGCTGCAGCAATGCAGAACCGGCACCATCACCACCTTTCGCCTTCGCGCCTTCGCCTTTGCCTCGCTTGCCTCTCCCCATGTCCCTGACTGACACGTAGCAGTCCCATCCCCGGTACAGCGCTAACAGTGAACAGTAAAGTGAGATCTAGATGCTCAACTGCATGTGTCACAAAAACTTTATTTGTTCAAAACGAGGTGTTCAAAACATTCCAAAGTACTTCGAATCGCAATCTAAATGGCAAGAAAACTGGCAGAGGTGCATGAACCGGGGAGTAGACAAGCAAAGGCACTTGCATCATTTATCAAACATCCACGTCAGACTGTTCTTCTTGATGAACTCCTGCCGCTCCTCTTTGGACTTGCCAGCAAGCTTCTGCTCCAGCAGCTCTTTCAGAGTGCGGAGATCCTGTTCCTTCTTTGTGCTGCGCGTGCGCTTCGAAGAGCCAGTAGAGACAGCAGGGGAAGACGTCGCACCCAGTGCAGAGGTTGACGGCACGGTACTGCCGCGGTCCTAGATGCGCATCAGCATTCAAACACATAGCACAGAACACACACATGCATGCACATCCACAACACACTTCAGATCCACTTGCAACAAAAATGGGTGCTGTGCACACTCAGACAATGGCGGCAACGGTACCAAGACCCTACTGGAATCTAGATTTGCATAACAATTATGTCACAATAAAGACACGCAGCTTACCGTGTCCTGGCAGTCATGGCGACGCTTCTTCGGGTCAGGCGGGTTGGGCACCATGTGGGTGTGCCTCGGTGTGACGGACACCTCGGGACCTGCTTCGCTTCGGTGCTTCAGCTTCGGTCGGGCCAACACCTTGGGGGCTGCCGTTGGCAATGGCGGCACAGCCAGCGGGGGCGGCATCGCCAAGGGGGGCTCCAATGCCTCAGTCGGTGGCGTGGCCGCTGTGGCAGCAGCCAGCAGGGGCGGCATTGGCAAGGGGGGCGGCACCGCCTCCGTCGGTGACGTGGCCGCTGTGGCAGAGCCTCTCGCAGCGTGCACAGCAGTGCCTCCCTCGTCGGAGCCTAAAAGGCCTGGATTTCTAGATGCCATGTGCCACTGTCATGCTGCCACATCAAACAAAACGCATGAACTAAATCAAGCACAGCATAAGCATACGCACTAGAAGCGCAATTGGAGGCCCGACTAAGGTCCCGGCTGACTTGCTTCCGGTACAGCTGTTGGAAGCGACGAACAGCTCCCTTCATGCATACCATTAGTACGCTAGTGGGCACTGATAGCAACCGAGCGTGAAGCAAGTGCAGCAAGCTGCGCACTGGGTCAGTGTTGTTAGCAAGCAAATCCTCCATAGGATCTAGCTGCTCGTCATGACAGTACTTGTACGAAGGATTTGAAGGGAGGTGCAGAGGCAGGCCCAGGTTCCGCGCCGCACAGCGGACCTCCTTCAGGAAGTCTGAGAGTGTGTTGTAGATGAAATCCTGCACTTTTAGCGACCCGTCACCCAGATCTTTCCGTGACAGGCCCCGCCAGCGGGCAGAGACTGAGTTGGAAAGGGCTGAGGGGAATTGAGTCAACTGCATGGGGCGCAAAATGGTGCCTTTCTTGTCTGCTGGCGCCCTCAGAATGATTCCATAATTCGTGACAATTCGCTCTACTTCTTCTACTGCATTGGTTGACGAGAAATGTGCCTCCTGATGCACGGACACAGTCAGCCCTGTGTGCTCAAGCCCCGGCACCGTTTCCTCAAAGCCCACCGCCATGCTGATTCCCTGAAGTGTCCATCAGAGGTCACGTTGCACAACAGCACCTAGATCCCATATTACCGTTGTAGACAAATGAGCCGGAAATTCTGGGAATCTTTGGAGGACTCTATACGCATCGCCGAGGAGTTCACTGCTGACACTGGCAGTGGAGTGCGCCGACTGCCTCGATTCTGCATGCAACGAACCAATGAAGGACACATACCATGCATTGCCAACAGCACACGACTATCCTCACCCTCATCCATTTCGGCGGGCGGCACGGCGACATTCGACGCAGTAGTGTGGGTCTCATAGTCGTGCAGTTGAGCAAGCACAGAACCTGCTCCGGCCAGAGCGCCACTTTCCTGCACACCCACACCAGTGTACTGGTCACCACAAGAGCCCATGAACAAATCGGACTCCTCCGGATGACCCGCCGGCCAGGTATTTTCTGGCTGGTTTGGCCAGCCAAAGTCCCCGAAGTGGGTTGTGACCCCGGGCGGGAATGGAGTCTGCTGAATCTGTAGCACAACAGTGTCCATGCATCTAGATGCATGGACAGCACAAACTATGAACCTGATGGGCCGCCTGTGGCGCCTCCTCAATTGCCAGTCGTGGACCAACAATTCGTTCTGGATCATTCGCGGGACCGTCAACTCGGAAGACAGTGCACGGTGCCTTGCGAGCCTGCAGCAGCTCCTCTGTTTGACGCTGAAACGAAATGTGCAGTGTAGCAAATCCCAGCGTCCCTCATCATAACAGATCTGGATGCTGCCACGCTGGACGCACCACTTGCATGCCATTACATCAATACAATCACCCCCCCCCCCCCTCCCCCCAACAGATCTGGATGCTACCACGCTGGACGCACCACTTGCATGCCATTACACCAATACAATCCCCCCCCCCCCTCCCCAACAGATCTGGATGCTGCCACGACTCATCAGGTGCAGCACCACTCACATGCTGTTACCCCAATTTGCTGAACGGTCCCCTCGAGGCGAGTGAGCCGCTCGACAAGCTCGTCATGTCGCTGGCGCTGATCCTTGGCCAAGTTTTCAATAATTGTGACCGATTCCTTCTCTGCCATAGCAGAACCAGCCCCCTGGGCTTTGAAAGCAGTCACAGCCGACGTTGTGGCGCCTGTAACAGATGCGCTGATAAACTTAGGCCGTCCCCTATGCCCCTCATGTCCCCTATGCCTCATATTCCCATGTCCCCTATGCCTGCATTACCAAGCATGCATCTACATCCTACAAAAAACGCTACCTCTCATAGTGCTGACGTCTTTCTGAAGCGATGAAATGGTCGTGTTCATTTCGTTGATAATGTCTCTGACGTCCAACACCTGCTTGTCGTAGTACTCCTGGAGCCGCCCGCCCACTTCGTTAGCAGCCTTTGCAACCATTGAAGAGAGCATCGGTCTGCTATAAACGCAGAAATAGTGGCATCTGGATGCTGTGCACATTCAAAGCAACAACAGGTACCTGTGCTCCATGAGATCCAAGATCTCGGCGCCTCTCTCCTTCTCATCCCTCTTCCTTTTCTCCAGACTCTTTTGGTACTCTTTCTGCACGTTCTCCATCTCAATGGAAGCCAACTTTGTCGCTGCGGGCTCATTCACCACTGCAGGTGCTTGGTGGGATCCAGATGCTATGGCAGGGACAGGGCCACTTTCGAACTGCATAGCACCGCGAGTTCCTGACACAGCAATGGGGCTGTTCAACTCTGTCCTAAACAAATTACATCCAGATGCATATGAACACTGCTGAAAAAATTTAACGAATAAAAAACCCACGCAGCCACACAGATGCTCTTGAACTGGAAGACGTCCCTCATTCGCCGAACCAAAAAAAGTTCACTTTGTGGCTCATACACGACCAATGAGAGCCGCGCAACGTCAACACATTCGATGTACACTTCGACGGGCCCTCCCACTGTCAGAATCGAGCAAGTCTGACCAGCCAAATTAGAGCTGGGTGTGGCACCGGCGGAATGTTTGATGATCGATTTGATCAGTTTCACTTTCAACTGATCTCGCCGGTCCACATTTTCAGGAAGTTTCTCGGGAGTAACCGCCAGTCTCACTTTCGCCGCCGCATGCCACTGCAATTATGCAGCATGTACCTGCATGCATCTAGATACACTGTGACTGAAAACTAACCGTTGTGTCCTCAACTCGACGCCCTCCAACATCTTCAAAGTCCATCTTGTAGTAAATATTGCCATTGGCGTCAATGAGCGAGGCACTGATGTTACCATCCCAAAATTTGCCTTCATCCATACACTGGACCTCTGTGCCAGTACCATAGATTGACTGTGTGTCCTCTGTGGATCTTGATTCATAGAACTAAACAAAACTGATTGAGCATCCAAGTTTAACAGCACCCATGTCCATTACCTGCCGCGCTCTCAGAACCACTTCCTTTTTCTTGGAGTTCGACAGAGCTCTCAAGTTGGCTGCACAGGCACTGCCATGTCGCTCATTTTGGGCAGCCACCAATGCCATACTTTCAACCTCCGAGAACGTTCCCTCAATTCGCTCCCCAGTTGCAATGTTCACCGCAACCTTAAAGTAGAGCAATTTGTACCCAAACGATCTAGATTCTCTGTACAAAAAATTTACCTTGGACTGCAGCAGCGACGGGCACTCCTCTTCCGATCCATCATTGAGCTGTGCAAGCTCATCTGAGAATATGCAGCCTTCCACTTCTATAATTTCTGGATGACGACTGAACTCCCCTTCTTTCAGCCGGCTGTAATTGCGGACAGTGGCAATTTGAACAGTAATGGTTGCCTTGTCGCCCACCTGTAAGCAGTAACAGATGTGAGGCACAAAAATGTCAGTCACCATACGTACTAGATGCAGTGAGACACAAGCAATGTAAAACGAACCGCCAAAGCCGCTTTACTCCCAGCATCTTGATGCTCCAGTGCCTGCATTGCACCAGGTTCCATATGCATGTCATCACCAGAGGACTTTGCCACTGTTTCTGAACCAGCGTTAGTGCCACCATTATCATCTAGATCCACTTGTCCACCACCTGACTTGCTCTGCTTGTCTCCCACTAAAATTCAAAAATTCCCACTAATTTGCAAAATTTAGTGAGTAAATCACAGTCCATCACCTCTGCCGTCATCTCCAGCACCTCCGCCGTTAGCTCCACCGCCACTTTCGCCTTCCATTTAAATAAAAATCGCCACTTTTAATTCAAAAACAACAGCAACACACACAAAACAAAACAATGCAGTCAACACAGCTATGACGTCAGTGCACAGCACACTTTGAGCGATACTGAAAGCACATGTTGTCAATTTGGTGCACTATTACATCCAACTGCGCAACTGTGCACCATTATATGGAAATTGCATTGCAATGGAAATACGTGTTTGGCACAATTAATTGAACTGCACTTACAGTAGTATATCTTACACAAAACCGAGTTTTCGTAAAAAATATGACACCAAAATATCACATTTGACTGCACTGAACAAATATTGTAGCACACGTGCGTTGGCACCCATGTAAGAAGGATCTAGATCCTCCATATCCTTTACTCCTCCATTCGAATTTCTGAGCAACATTTTGCATCTACATCCACTGTGACACTGTACTCGCCAAAAAAACTCTGGATGCACGCCTTATCTACATGCGTTCATCATCTACATCCTATACAGTCTTAGTCTTTCCTTTCAGCAGCTTTCTTTGTCACTGGGCACCTGGATGCACATATGCACTGTACAAGCCTTTTTTTATCACTTCTGGCACCTAGATGCACTGATGTACTGCACTTATCATCTAGATCGCAACTTTTTGTCAGCATAGGATCTAGACGCCCTGCAGCATCTAGATGCTGCAAACCAGGAGGACAAATCGACCTTGTCCTCGTGTCCTCTTTCTGTCCCGGTCCTTTAGGAGGTATGGTGGTTGTCATGGTCGGCGTATCCAGTGAAGGGCAATAGGGGCAACTGCCCTTCCCTGATGTCCAGACTGCCCTCTCCAGATTTATTAGTAGTCTTGACCTTTTGTCTGTCTACTCACGATTCTGAACAGAAAATAGGTTTGCAGCATGTCCAAGTGCTTGCTGGCTTGAGGCCGATTTATAATCATCCGCGTCCGTCATCCGCGTCCTTCATCTATCTATATTACTATCTATATATTACCAAAGCACAATGTTTGTTTGTCTATCTATCTATCCTCCTTTCCTATAACCACCGTGTTTGTCTGTGTGTCCGCACTTGGCCCGCGAGCTGGGCGAGCCGTAGAGGGCTGCTATATGGGTCACAGCAAAGGTCGTGTGCACCTCACGTGCAATTGCACTCGGTGGCCCTGCTGTACTTCCCTATGAAAAGTTATGCTGCGTTTCTATTTCTACTGGTGGCTGGGGGCTGGGGCGGGAGCCAGGTGGTGGGGCGCGTAGGCCTACATAAGGGTAGTGTACACGCCGAGTTTCAGACCTGCAGCCCTCATGACGAGAGAGAAATAAATGTTTGAAATGTGAATTTAAGTAACAAAAATCTATTTCTCAACAGTGGGTCAATAGAGTCTGGGGAGAACGGTGGTGCAATAGTCCCAGTGTACCAAGGGTGTGCACGGACTTAGTGCAGGACCGATCAGATTTGGCGAAGTCCAAGGTCATGATCAACTTCAACACCCAGTTGGTTGAAGACCATGTACTGGTCAAAGTGCGCCAGCGCCAAATTGTTACAGAACAGTCCAGTGGGACTCTGAGGCATGCACGCATGCACGCACGCACGCACGCACACACATAGATTTTTTAAATGTGAATTTAAGTAACAAAAATCTATTTCTCATCACTGGGTCAATGGAGACTGGTGCGAGCAGTGGCGCAATAGTCCCAGGGTACCAAGGGTGTGCATGGACTTAGTGGAGGACCGATCTGATTTGGTGAAGTCCCCGGTCGTGATCGACTTCAACAACCAGTCCGTTGAAGACCATGTACTGGTCAGAGTGCGCCAGTGCCAAATTGTTGGAAAACAGTCCAGTGGGACTGTGAGGCACGCACGCACGCACACACATAGAATGGTCAAGTGCCACTAGAAGACCATGATGAAGATGGTAGTGACTGACTGCACAAAGCCTTCTGTGTGACTGAACACCACTGCACACAAGCTCACACGGAGCACCCACACAGAGATGCTTCTCACTGACACACACTGTGGCATATGTACTGGCACACAACTTGCGCTTTTCACTAGGGGCGAGCCGCAAAGCGGCGAGCCAAAAGGAGGCGAGGCGCGCAGCGCCGAGTCCGCTAGCGTCGCGAGCCGCGAAGCGGCGAGCGACCTAGCGCGTGAGCGCGCGCCGAAGGCGCGCGCGATCGCGCTAGTCCTTTACTATAACCACGGTATTCTGTCTGTCTGTCTGTCTGTCTGTGTGTCTGTCCGCACTTTCGCAGGAAGCTGGGCGGGTCCTGGAGGGGTGCTATATGGGTCATTGTGGTAGTCCCCTCCAGGTGACTTGCAATTGTACTCGGTGGTCCTGCTGTACTTCTCTATGAAAAGATATGCCAGGTCTCTATTTCTACCGGTGGCTGGGGGTTGGGGTGGGAGCCAGGGGGTGGGGCGCGTAGGCCTACACAAGGGTAGTCTACATGCCGAGTTTCAGACCTGCAGCCCTCGAGACAAGGGAGGAATAAATTTTTGAAATGTTAAATTAAGTAACAAAAATCGATTTCTCAACACTGGGTCCATGGAGACTGGTGAGAACTGTGGCGCGATAGTCCCAGTGTACAAAGGGTTTGTATGGACTTAGTCCAGGACTGATCCGATTTGGGGAAGTCCAAGGTCGTGATCGACTTCAACACCAAGTCCGTTGAAGACCATGTACTGGTCAGAGTGCGCCAGCGACAAATTGTTAGAAAACAGTCCAGTGGGACTCTGAGGCACGCACGCACGCACGCACGCACACATATGGATTTTTTGAGATGTGAATTTAAGTAACAAAAATCGATTTCTCAACACAGTCAATGGAGACTGGTGAGAGCAGTGGCGCAATAGTCCCAGGGTACCAAGGGTGTGCACGGACTTAGTGGTGGACCGACCCGATTTGGTGAAGTCCAAGGTCGTGATCGACCTCAACACCCAGTCCGTTGAAGACCACGTACTGGTCAGAGTGCACCAGCGCCAAATTGATAGAGAACACTCCCTTGTGACTCTGAGCACTCGCACACGCACACACACACACATGGTATGGTTGAGAGCCACTAGGAGACCATGATGAAGATGGTCAGCGACTTACTGCCCAATGCCTTCTGTGTGAACACCACTGCACACAAGCTCACACACAGCACCCACACAGAGATGCTTCTCACTGACACACACTGTGACATATGTACTGGCACACGACTTGCGCTTTTCACTAGGGGCGAGCCGCGAAGCGGCGAGCCCAAAGGAGGCGAGGCGCGCAGCGCCGAGCCCGTTAGCGTCGCGAGCCGCGAAGCGGCGAGCGACCTAGCACGTGAAGCGCGCGCCGAAGGCGCGCGCGAGCGCGCTAGTCCTTTCCTATAACCGCCTGGTGTGTCTGTCTGTGGGTGTGTCCGCACTTTCCCCAGAAGATGGGCGAGTCCTAGAGGGGTGCTATATGGGTCACAGCAATGGTCGTGTGCACCTCACGTGCAATTGCACTCGGTGGTCCTGCTGTACTTCCCTATGAAAAGATATGCCGGGTCTCCATTTCTACCGGTGGCTGGGGGTTGGGGCGGGAGCCAGGTGGTGGGGCGTGTAAGCCTACGCAAGGGTAGTGTACATGCCAAGTTTCAGACCTGCAGCCCTCAAGATGAGAGAGAAATAAATGTTTGAAAGTTATTTTTTTTAAACAAAAATCTGTTTCTCAACACTGGGTTGATGGAAAGCGGTGAAAAAGGTGGAGCGATGCTCCCACTGTACGGAGGTGGTTGTACGCCACCGCATTTTTTTTTTAAAAGTAAAATAAAAACAACGATCAGGTGAGGCAAAGAGTCAAACCACCGACGCGTGTTTAGAAGTTGGTTACCTAACCAACTTCGCCAATACATCAGTGGCGAAAAAAGACAAATGGGCTTATGTACAGTTAGGGTAGGCATTGGCCTCTCGATCCATAGGTAAATACCATGTTCATAGAACCTTTTAGAAATAGAATGTTTGTACAATGTAACTGTGTGTAAACATGAATATTACAACACTTGCCTATGAAGGCTGCTTAGAACAGTGGTGCGATACTTCCAGCATGCCAAGGGAGTGCAGGCACTCAGTGCAAAATCTGATTTCGTGGCGTTCGAGGTCGAGATCGACTACAACACCCACAGCACCATGTACACGTCAGAGTGCGCCAGCGCCAAATTGTCAGTGAACAGTCCATTACCACTCTGAGTACTCGCACATGCACGCACGTGCGCGCGCGCAGGCACACACGCACGCGCACGCACGCACGCACGCACGCACGCACGCACGCACGCACGCACACACTGGCGCGCACCTGTCGCGTTTAATACTAGGGGCGACGGGCGAGCCGCGCGAGCGGCGAGCCCGGAGGAGGCGAGGCGCGCAGCGCCGAGCCCGTTAGCGTAGTCTTCTTCCTTTACTATAACCGGCTAATTCTGTGAGTCTGTCCGTCCGCACTTTCCCCAGAAGATGGGCGAGTCCTAGAGGGGCGCAATATGGGTCATAGTGATGGTCGTGTGCACCTCACGTGCAATTGCACTCGGTGGTCCTGCTGTACTTCTCTATGAAAAGATATACTGGGTCTCTATTTCTGTCGGTGGCCGGGGGTTGGGGCGGGAGCCAAGTGGTGGGGCGCGTAGGCCTACAATAGTGTAGTGTACGGGCCAAGTTTCAGACCTGCAGCCCTCAAGACGAGAGAGAAATGAATTTTTAAAAGTTAATTTTTAGGAACAAAAATCTGTTTCTCAACACTGGGTCGATGGAGACTGGTAAAAAAGGTGGAGCGATGCTCACACTGTGCGGAAGGTGGTTGTACGCCATCGCTTTTTTTTGAAAAAAGAAAAATAAAAACAACCACACAGCGAGTCTAGGGACACGTACATCGAACCTTCTAAAAATAGAATGTTTGTTCTGTACAATGTAACCACGTATAAACATGCATTTCTTAACACTTGCCTATGGAGGCTGGTGGTGCCATAGTTCCAGTATACCAAGGTAGTGCAGGAACTCAGTGTAGAATTTGCTTTTGTGGCGTTCGAGGTTGAGATCGACTACAACACCCACAGCACCATGTACACGTGAGAGTGCGCCAGCGGCAAATTGTTAGAGAACAGTCCATTACGACTCTGAGTACTCACACATGCACGCAGCATGCACGCACGCACGCACGCACGCACGCACGCACGCACGCACGCACGCACGCACGCACGCACGCACGCACGCACGCACGCACGCACGCACGCACGCACGCACGCACGCACGCACGCACGCACGCACGCACGCACGCACGCACGCACGCACGCACACACTGACGCGCAACTGTCGCGTTTACTAGGCGCGACGGGCGAGCCGCGCAAGCGGCGAGCCCGGAGGAGGCGAGGCGCGCAGCGCCGAGCCCGTTAGCGTCGCGAGCCGCGAAGCGGCGAGCGACCTAGCGTGTGAGCGCGCGCCGAAGGCGCGCGCGATCGCGCTAGTCCTTTACTATAACCACCGTGTGTGTCTGTATGTCCGCACTTTCCCCTGAAGCTGGGCAAGCCGTGGAAGGGTGCTGTATGCTTGGTGGTGATGGTCGTGTGCACCTCACGTGCAATTGCACTCGGTGGCCCTGCTGTACTTCCCTATGAAAAGTTATGCTGGGTTTCTATTTCTACCGGTGGCTGGGGGCTGGGGCGGGAGCAAGGTGGTGGGGCGTGTAGACCTGTACAATGGTAGTGTACATGCCAAGTTTCAGACCTGCAGCCCTCAAGAGAAGAGAGAAATGAATTTTTGAAAGTTAATTTTTTTAAACAAAAATATGTTTCTCAACAGCGGGTTGATGGAATGCGGTGAAAAAGGTGGAGCGATGCTCCCGCTGTGCGGAAGGTGGTTGTACGCTAACGCATTTTTTTGAAAAAAGAAAAATAAAAACAACCATATGGCAAGCCTAGGAGTCGAACCACTGACGCATGTTTATGAGTCCATTACCTAACCTACTTCGCCAATTCAATGAGGGTGCAACAAGACAAACAGGCTTATATACGTTTAAGTGTTAATGTTTGCGACCCGATCCATTGTAACTGTAGGTAAACACAATGCTCATCGAACCTTCTAGAAATAGAATGTTTGTTCTGTTCAATTAACCGCGTGTAAACATGGATATCTCAACACTTGCCTATGGAGGCTGCCTAGAACAGAGTGCGATACTTCCAACATGCCAAGGGAGTGCAGGCACTCAGTGCAAAATCTGATTTCGTGGCGTTCGAGGTCGAGATCGACTACAACACCCACAGCACCATGTACACGTCAGAGTGCGCCAGCGCCAAATTGTCAGTGAACAGTCCATTACCACTCTGAGTACTCGCACATGCACGCACGTGCGCGCGCGCAGGTACACACGCACGCGCACGCACGCACGCACGCACGCACGCACGCACGCACGCACGCACGCACGCGCACGCACGCACGCACGCACGCACGCGCACGCACGCACGCACGCACGCACGCACGCACGCACGCACGCACGCACGCACGCACGCACGCACGCACGCACACACTGACGCGAACTGTCGCGTTTAAAACTAGGGGCGACGGGCGAGCCGCGCAAGCGGCGAGCCCGGAGGAGGCGAGGCGCGCAGCGCCGAGCCCGTTAGCGTCGCGAGCCGCAAAGCGGCGAGCGACCTAGCGCGTGAGCGCGCGCCGAAGGCGCGCGCGATCGCGCTAGTCCTATACTATAATCACCGTGTCTGTCTGTCTGTCCGCACTTTCCCCTGAAGCTGGGCGGGCCCTGGAGGGGTGCTATAGGGGTTGTTGTAATAGTTGGTTGGTGGTGACGTGCAATTGTACTCGGTGGTCCTGCTGTACTTCCCTATGAAAAGATATGCAGGGTCTCTATTTCTACCGGTGGCTGGGGGCTGGCGAGGGAGCGAGGTAGTGGGGCGGGTAGGCCTACACAAGGGTAGTGTGCACGCCAAGTTTCAGACCTTCCGCACTCAAGACAAGAGAGAAATAAATTTTTGAAATGTGAATTTAAGTAACAAAAGTCTATTTCTCAACACTGGGTCAATGAAGACTGTGGAGAGCAGTGGCGCGATAGTACCAGCCTACCAGAGGTGTGCACGGACTTAGTGGAGAACCAATTCGATTTGGCGAAGTCCAAGGTTGTGATCGACTTCAACACCCAGTCTATTGAAGACGATGTACTGGTCAGACTGCGCCAGCGCCAAATTGTTAGAAAACAGTCCAGTGGGACTCTGAGGCACGCGCGCACACACAGGGAATGGTCAAGAGCCACTAGGAGACCATGATGAAGATGGTCAGCGACTTACTGCCCAATGCCTTCTGTGTGAACACCACTGCACACAAGCTCACACACAGCACCCACACAGAGATGCTTCTCACTGACACACACTGTGACATATGTACTGGCTCGACTACAACACCCACAGCACCATGCACACGTGAGAGTGCGCCAGCGCCAAATTGTTAGAGAACAGTCCATTACGACTCTGAGTACTCGCACATGCACGCAGCATGCACGCACGCACTCACGCACGCACGCACGCACACACTGACGCGCAACTGTCGCGTTTAAAACTAGGGGCGACGGGCGAGCCACGCAAGCGGCGAGCCCGGAGGAGGCGAGGCGCGCAGCGCCGAGCCCGTTAGCGTCGCAAGCCGCGAAGCAGCGAGCGACCTAGCGCGTGAGCGCGCGCCGAAGGCGCGCGCGATCGCGCTAGTCCTTTACTATAATCACGGTCGTTTGTCTGTACGTCCGCACTTTCCCCAGAAGCTGGGCGGGTCCTGGAGGGCTGCTATATGGGTCACGGCAATGGTCGTGCGCACCTCATGTGCAATTGCACTCGGTGGTCCTGCTGTACTTCCCTATGAAAAGATATGCAGGGTTTCTATTTCAACCGGTGGCTGGGGGTTGGGGTGGGAGCCAGGTGGTGGGGCGCGTAGGCCTAGCGCGTGCGCGCGCCGAAGGCGCGCGCGAGCGCGCTAGTCCTTTACTATAACCACGGTATTCTGTCTGTCTGTCTGTCTGTCTGTCCGTCCGCACTTTCCCCAGAAGATGGGTAAGTCCTAGAGGGCTGCTATATGGGTCACAGTAATGGTCATGTGCACCTCACTTGCAATTGCACTCGGTGGCCCTGCTGTACTTTTCTATGAAAAGTTATGCCTGGTTTCTATTTCTACTGGTGGCTGGGGGCTGGGGTGGGAGCCAGGTGGTGGGGCGCGTAGGCCTACACAAGGGCAGTGTACACGCCAAATTTCAGGCCTGCAGCCCTCAAAACAAGAGAGAAATAAATTTTTGAAATGTGAATTTAAGTAACAAAAATATATTTCTCAACACTGGGTCAATGGAGACTGGTGAGAATGGTGGCGCAATAGTCCCAGTGTACCAAGGGTGTGCGCGGACTTGGTGCAGGACCGATCCGACTTGGCGAAGTCCAAGGCCGTGATCGACTTCAACATCCAGTCCGTTGAAGACCCTGCACTGGTCAGAGTGCGCCAACGCCAAATTGTTAGAAAACAGTCGAGCGGGACTCTGAGGCACGCACACACACACATGGCATGGTCGAGAGCCACTAGAAGACCATGATGAAGATGGTCAGCGACTTACTGTCCAACGCCTTCTGTGTGAACACCACTGCACACAAGCTCACACCAAGCACCCACACAGAGATGCATCTCACTGACACACACTGTGGCATATGTACTGGCACCCGACTTGCGCTTTTTACTAGGGGCGAGCCGCGAAGCGGCGAGCATAAAAGGAGGCGAGGCGCGCAGCGCCGAGCCCGCTAGCGTCGCGAGCCGCGAAGCGGCGAGCGACCTAGCGCGTGAGCGCGCGCCGAAGGCGCGCGCGAGCGCGCTAGTCCTTTACTATAACCACGGTGTCTGTCTGTCTGTCTGTGTGTCTGTCCGCACTTTCGCAGGAAGCTGGGCGGGTCCTGGAGGGGTGCTATATGGGTCATTGTGGTAGTCCCCTCCAGGTGACTTGCAATTGTACTCGGTGGTCCTGCTGTACTTCTCTATTCCTTTACTATAACCACGGTGTCTGTCTGTCTGTCTGTGTGTCTGTCCGCACTTTCGCAGGAAGCTGGGCGGGTCCTGGAGGGGTGCTATATGGGTCATTGTGGTAGTCCCCTCCAGGTGACTTGCAATTGTACTCGGTGGTCCTGCTGTACTTCTCTATGAAAAGATATGCTGGGTCTCTATTTCTACCGGTGGCTGGGGGTTGGGGTGGGAGCCAGGGGGTGGGGCGCGTAGGCCTACACAAGGGTAGTCTACATGCCGAGTTTCAGACCTGCAGCCCTCGAGACAAGGGAGGAATAAATTTTTGAAATGTTAAATTAAGTAACAAAAATCGATTTCTCAACACTGGGTCCATGGAGACTGGTGAGAACTGTGGCGCGATAGTCCCAGTGTACAAAGGGTTTGTATGGACTTAGTCCAGGACTGATCCGATTTGGGGAAGTCCAAGGTCGTGATCGACTTCAACACCAAGTCCGTTGAAGACCATGTACTGGTCAGAGTGCGCCAGCGACAAATTGTTAGAAAACAGTCCAGTGGGACTCTGAGGCACGCACGCACGCACGCACGCACACATATGGATTTTTTGAGATGTAAATTTAAGTAACAAAAATCGATTTCTCAACACAGTCAATGGAGACTGGTGAGAGCAGTGGCGCAATAGTCCCAGGGTACCAAGGGTGTGCACGGACTTAGTGGTGGACCGACCCGATTTGGTGAAGTCCAAGGTCGTGATCGACCTCAACACCCAGTCCGTTGAAGACCACGTACTGGTCAGAGTGCACCAGCGCCAAATTGATAGAGAACACTCCCTTGTGACTCTGAGCACTCGCACACGCACACACACACACATGGTATGGTCGAGAGCCACTAGGAGACCATGATGAAGATGGTCAGCGACTTACTGCCCAATGCCTTCTGTGTGAACACCACTGCACACAAGCTCACACACAGCACCCACACAGAGATGCTTCTCACTGACACACACTGTGACATATGTACTGGCACACGACTTGCGCTTTTCACTAGGGGCGAGCCGCGAAGCGGCGAGCCCAAAGGAGGCGAGGCGCGCAGCGCCGAGCCCGTTAGCGTCGCGAGCCGCGAAGCGGCGAGCGACCTAGCACGTGAAGCACGCGCCGAAGGCGCGCGCGAGCGCGCTAGTCTTATACTCTAATCGCCGTGTCCATATGTGGCTGGGTCCGCACTCGCCCAAGAAGCTGGGCAGGCCGTGGAGGGGTGCCTTATGGGTCATTGTGATAGTCCCCTCCAGGTGACGTGCAATTGTACTCGGTGGTCCTGCTGTACTTCCCTATGAAAAGTTATGCCGGTTTTCTATTTCTACTGGTGGCTGGGGGCTGGGGCGAGAGCCAGGTGGTGGGGCGCGTAGGCCTACACAGGGGTAGTGTACACGCCGAGTTTCAGACCTGCAGCCCTCAAGACAAGAGAGAAATAAATTTTTGAAATGTGAATTTAAGTAACAAAAATCGACTTCTCAACACTGAGTCGATGGAGACTGGTGAGAACTGTGGCGCGATAGTCCCAGTGTACTAAGGGTGTGTACGGACTTAGTGCAGGACCGATCCGATTTGGCGAAGTCCAAGGTCGTGATCGACTTCAACACCCAGTCTGTTGAAGACCATGTACTGGTCAGAGTGCGCCAGCGCCAAATTGTTAGAAAACAGTCGAGCGGGACTCTGAGGCACGCACACACACACGTGGCATGGTCGAGAGCAACTAGAAGACCATGATGAAGATGGTCAGCAACTTACTGCCCAACGCTTTCTGTGTGAACACCACTGCACACAAGCTCACACCCAGCACCCACACAGAGATGCTTCTCAACTCTAATCGCCGTGTCCATATGTGGCTGGGTCCGCACTCGCCCAAGAAGCTGGGCAGGCCGTGGAGGGGTGCCTTATGGGTCATTGTGATAGTCCCCTCCAGGTGACGTGCAATTGTACTCGGTGGTCCTGCTGTACTTCCCTATGAAAAGTTATGCCGGTTTTCTATTTCTACTGGTGGCTGGGGGCTGGGGCGAGAGCCAGGTGGTGGGGCGCGTAGGCCTACACAGGGGTAGTGTACACGCCGAGTTTCAGACCTGCAGCCCTCAAGACAAGAGAGAAATAAATTTTTGAAATGTGAATTTAAGTAACAAAAATCGACTTCTCAACACTGAGTCGATGGAGACTGGTGAGAACTGTGGCGCGATAGTCCCAGTGTACTAAGGGTGTGTACGGACTTAGTGCAGGACCGATCCGATTTGGCGAAGTCCAAGGTCGTGATCGACTTCAACACCCAGTCTGTTGAAGACCATGTACTGGTCAGAGTGCGCCAGCGCCAAATTGTTAGAAAACAGTCGAGCGGGACTCTGAGGCACGCACACACACACGTGGCATGGTCGAGAGCAACTAGAAGACCATGATGAAGATGGTCAGCAACTTACTGCCCAACGCTTTCTGTGTGAACACCACTGCACACAAGCTCACACCCAGCACCCACACAGAGATGCTTCTCACTGACACACACTGGCATATGTACTGGCACACGACTTGCGCTTTTCACTAGGGGCGAGCCGCGAAGCGGCGAGCCCAAATGAGGCGAGGCACGCAGCGCCGAGCCCGCTAGCGTCGCGAGCCGCGAAGCGGCGAGCGACCTAGCGCGTGAGCGCGCGCCGAAGGCGCGCGCGAGCGCGCTAGTCTTCTTATACTCTAATCGCCGTGTCTGTCAGTATGTCCGCACTTTCCCCAGAAGATGGGCGAGTCCTAGAGGGGTGCTATATGGGTCACAGCAATGGTCGTGTGCACCTCACGTGCAATTGCACTCGGTGGTCCTGCTGTACTTCCCTATGAAAAGATATGCTGGGTTTCTATTTCTGCCGGTGGCCGGGGGTTGGGGCGGGAGCCAAGTGGTGGGGCGCGTAGGCCTACAATAGGGTAGTGTACGGGCCAAGTTTCAGACCTGCAGCCCTCAAGACGAGAGAGAAATGAATTTTTAAAAGTTAATTTTTAGGAACAAAAATCTGTTTCTCAACACTGGGTCGATGGAGACTGGTAAAAAAGGTGGAGCGATGCTCACACTGTGCGGAAGGTGGTTGTACGCCATCGCATTTTTTTTGAAAAAAAGAAAAATAAAAACAACCACATGGCGAGTCTAGGAGTCGAACCACTGACGCATGTTTACGAGTCCGTTACCTAACCAACTTCGCCAATGCAACAGGCAGCGACCAACGCAAATGGGCTTTTGTACGTTTAAGAGTAGTGTTGCCGACTCAATCCGTCGTAACTGTGGGTAAACACGTACTGTACGTGACGTACATCGAACCTTCGAAAAATACATAGAATGTTTGTTCTGTACAATGTAACCGCGTATAAACATGGATTTCTTAACACTTGCCTATGGAGGCTGGTTAGTGGTGCCATAGTTCCAGCGTACCAAGGTAGTGCAGGAACTCAGTGTAGAATTTGGTTTTGTGGCGTTCGAGGTCGAGATCGACTACAACACCCACAGCACCATGTACACGTGAGAGTGCGCCAGCGCCAAATTGTTAGAGAACAGTCCATTACGACTCTGAGTACTCGCACATGCACGCACGCACGCACGCACGCACGCACGCACGCACGCACGCACGCACGCACGCATGCACGCACACACTGACGCGCAACTGTCGCGTTTAAAACTATTGGCGACGGGCGAGCCGCGCAGCGCCGAGCCCATTAGCGTCGCGAGCCGCGAAGCGGCGAGCGACCTAGCGCGTGAGCGCGCGCCGAAGGCGCGCGCGATCGCGCTAGTATACTCTAATCGCCCTGTCTGTATCTGGGTCCGCACCTGGATCTCTCGAAGGAGGGACGGTAGGAGGGTGGTATATGTGTTATAGTAATAGTCGGTAGCTGCTGACATGCAATTGCACTCGGTGGCCCTGGTGTACTTCCCTATGAAAATATATGCAGGGTTTCTATTTCTACTGGTGGCTGGAGCCTGGGGAGGGGGCAAATAGGTGGGGCGAGTAGGCCTGCCCAAGGGTAGTGTACACGCCGAGTTTCAGACCTGCAGCCCTCAAGACAAGATAGAAATAAATTTTTGAAAAGTGAATTTAAGTAACAAAAATATATTTCTCAACACTGGGTCAATGGAGACTGGTGAGAATGGTGGCGCAATAGTCCCAGTGTACCAAGAGTATGTATGGACTTAGTGCATGGCCGATCCGATTTGGCGAAGTCCAAGGTCGTGATCAGCTTCAACACCCAGTCAGTTGAAGACCATGTACTGGTCAGAGTGCGCCAGCGCCAAATTGTTAGAAAACAGTCGAGCGGGACTCTGAGGCACGCACACACACACATGGCATGGTCGAGAGCCACTAGAAGACCATGATGAAGATGGTCAGCGACTTACTGCCCAACGCCTTCTGTGTGAACACCACTGCACACAAGCTCACACCCAGCACCCACACAGAGATGCTTCTCACTGACACACACTGTGGCATATGTACTGGCACATGACTTGCGCTTTTCACTAGGGGCGAGCCGCGAAGCGGCGAGCCAAAGGAGGCGAGGCGCGCAGCGCCGAGCCCGCTAGCGTCGCGAGCCGCGAAGCGGCGAGCGACCTAGCGCGTGAGCGCGCGCCGAAGGCGCGCGCGAGCGCGCTAGTCCTTTACTATAACCACGGTATTCTGTCTGTCTGTCTGTCTGTCTGTCCGTCCGCACTTTCCCCAGAAGATGGGTAAGTCCTAGAGGGCTGCTATATGGGTCACAGTAATGGTCATGTGCACCTCACATGCAATTGCACTCGGTGGCCCTGCTGTACTTTTCTATGAAAAGTTATGCCGGGTTTCTATTTCTACTGGTGGCTGGGGGCTGGGGAGGGAGCCAGGTGGTGGGGCGCGTAGGCCTACACTAAGGTAGTGTACACACCAAGTTTCAGACCTGCGGCCCTCAAGACAAGAGAGGAATTAATTTTTGAAAAGTGAATTTAAGTAACAAAAATCTATTTCTCGACGCTGGGTCAATGGAGACTGGTGAGAGCAGTGGCGCAATAGTCCCAGTGTACCATGGGTGTGCACGGACTTGGTGCAGGACCGATCCGACTTGGCGAAGTCCAAGGTCGTGATCGACTTCAACACCCAGTCCGTTGAAGACCCTGCACTGGTCAGAGTGCGCCAGCGCCAAATTGTTAGAAAACAGTCGAGCGGGACTCTGAGGCACGCACACGCACACATGGCATGGTCGAGAGCCACTAGAAGACCATGATGAAGATGGTCAGCGACTTACTGCACAACGCCTTCTGTGTGAACACCACTGCACACAAGCTCACACCAAGCACCCACGCAGAGATGCTTCTCACTGACACACACTGTGGCATATGTACTGGTACACGACTTGCGCTTTTCACTCGGGGCGAGCTGCGAAGCGGCGAGCCCAAAGGAGGTGAGGCGCGCAGCGCCGAGCCCGCTAGCGTCGCGAGCCACGAAGCGGCGAGCGACCTAGCGCGTGAGCGCGCGCCGAAGGCGCGCGCGAGCGCGTCCTTTACTATAACCACCGTGTGTGTCTGTCAGTGTGTCCGCACTTTCCCAGGAAGCTGGGCAAGCCGTGGAGGGCTGCTATATGGGTCACAGCAAAGGTCGTGTGCACCTCACGTGCAATTGCACTCGGTGGCCCTGCTGTACTTCCCTATGAAAAGTTATGCCGGGTTTCTATTTCTAACGGTGGCTGGGGGCTGGGGCGGGAGCAAGGTGGTGGGGCGTGTAGACCTGTACAAGGGTAGTGTACATGCCAAGTTTCAGACCTGCAGCCCTCAAGAGAAGAGAGAAATGAATTTTTGAAAGTTATTTTTTTTAAACAAAAATATATTTCTCAACAGTGGGTTGATGGAATGCGGTGAAAAAGGTGGAGCGATGCTCCCGCTGTGCGGAGGGTGGTTGTACGCTAGCGCATTTTTTTGAAAAAAAGAAAAATAAAAACAACCATATGGCCAGCCTAGGAGTCGAACCACTGACGCATGTTTACGAGTCCGTTACCTAACCTACTTCACCAATTCAATGGGCGTGCAACAAGACAAACAGGCTTATATACGCTTAAGTGTTAATGTTTGCGACCCGATCCATTGTAACTGTAGGTAAACACAATGCTCATCGAACCTTCTAGAAATAGAATGTTTGTTCTGTTCAATTAACCGCGTGTAAACATGGATATCTCAACACTTGCCTATCGAGGCTGCCTAGAACAGAGTGCGATACTTCCAGCATGCCAGGGGAGTGCAGGCACTCAGTGCACAATCTGATTTCGTGGCGTTCGAGGTCGAGATCGACTACAACACCCACAGCACCATGTACACGTCAGAGTGCGCCAGCGCCAAATTGTCAGTGAACAGTCCATTACCACTCTGAGTACTCGCACATGCACGCACGTGCGCGCGCGCACGCAGCAGGCACGCACGCACGCACGCGCGCGCGCGCGCACGCACGCACGCACGCACGCACGCACGCACTGGCGCGCACCTGTAGCGTTTAATACTAGGGGCGACGGGCGAGCCGCGCAAGCGGCGAGCCCGGAGGAGGCGAGGCGCGCAGCGCCGAGCCCGGTAGCGTCGCGGGCCGCGAAGCGGCCCGCGACCTAGCGCGTGAGCGCGCGCCGAAGGCGCGCGCGATCGCGCTAGTCCTTTACTATAATCACCGTGTCTGTCTGTCTGTCTGTCTGTCTGTCTGTCTGTCCGCACTTTCCCAGGAAGCTGGGCGGGCCCTGGAGGGGTGCCTTATGGGTCATTGTGGTAGTCCCCTCCCGGTGACTTGCAATTGTACTCGGTGGTCCTGCTGTACTTCCCTATGAAAAGATATGTCAGGTCTCTATTTCTACCAGTGGCTGAGGGCTGGGGCGGGAGCCAGGGGGTGGGGCGCGTAGGCCTACGCAAGGGTAGTCTACATGCCGAGTTTCAGACCTGCAGCCCTCGAGACAAGGGAGGAATAAATTTTTGAAATGTGAAATTAAGTAACAAAAATCGATTTCTCAACACTGGGTCCATGGAGACTGGTGAGAACTGTGGCGCGATAGTCCCAGTGTACTAAGGGTTTGTATGGACTTAGTCCAGGACTGACCCGATTTGGGGAAGTCCAAGGTCGTGATCGACTTCAACACCAAGTCCGTTGAAGACCATGTACTGGTCAGAGTGCGCCAGCGCCAAATTGTTAGAAAACAGTCCAGTGGGACTCTGAGGCACGCACGCACACATATGGATTTTTTGAGATGTGAATTTAAGTAACAAAAATCGATTTCTCAACACAGAGTCAATGGAGACTGGTGAGAGCAGTGGCGCAATAGTCCCAGGGTACCAAGGGTGTGCACGGACTTAGTGGAGGACTGACCCGATTTGGTGAAGTCCAAGGTCGTGATCGACCTCAACACCCAGTCCGTTGAAGACCACGTACTGGTCATAGTGCACCAGCGCCAAATTGATAGAGAACACTCCCTTGTGACTCTGAGCACTCGCACACGCACACACACACACATGGCATGGTCGAGAGCCACTAGGAGACAATGATGAAGATGGTCAGCGACTTACTGCCCAATGCCTTCTGTGTGAACACCACTGCACACAAGCTCACACACAGCACCCACACAGAGATGCTTCTCACTGACACACACTGTGACATATGTACTGGCACACGACTTGCGCTTTTCACTAGGGGCGAGCCGCGAAGCGGCGAGCCCAAAGGAGGCGAGGCGCACAGCGCCGAGGCCGCTAGCGTTGCGAGCCGCGAAGCGGCGAGCGACCTAGCGCGTGAGCGCGCGCCGAAGGCGCGCGCGAGCGCGCTAGTCTTATACTCTAATCGCCGTGTCTGTTTGTGTGTATGTATGTGGGTCCGCACCTGGATCTCTGGAAGGAGGGACGGTAGGAGGGTGGTATATGTGTTATAGTAATAGTCGGTAGGTGGTGACGTGCAATTGCACTCGGTGGCCCTGCTGTACTTCCCTATGAAAATATATGCAGGGTTTCTATTTCTACTGGTGGCTGGAGCCTGGGGAGGGAGCAAACAGGTGGGGCGCGTAGGCCTGCCCGAGGGTAGTGTACACGCCCAGTTTCAGACCTGCAGCCCTCAAGACGAGAGAGAAATAATTTTTTGAAATGTGAATTTAAGTAACAAAAATCGACTTCTCAACACTGAGTCGATGGAGACTGGTGAGAACTGTGGTGCGATAGTCCCAGTGTACTAAGGGTGTGTACGGACTTAGTGCAGGACCAATCCGATTTGGCGAAGTCCAAGGTCGTGATCGACTTCAACACCCAGTCTGTTGAAGACCATGTACTGGTCAGAGTGCGCCAACGCCAAATTGTTAGAAAACAGTCGAGCGGGACTCTGAGGCATGCACACACACACATGGCATGGTCGAGAGCCACTAGAAGACCATGATGAAGATGGTCAGCGACTTGCTGCCCAACGCCTTCTGTGTGAACACCACTGCACACAAGCTCACACCCAGCACCCACACAGAGATGCTTCTCACTGACACACACTGTGGCATATGTACTGGCACACGACTTGCGCTTTTCACTAGGGGCGAGCCGCGAAGCGGCGAGCCCAAAGGAGGCGAGGCGCGCAGCGCCGAGCCCGCTAGCGTCGCGAGCCGCGAAGCGGCGAGCGACCTAGTGCGTGAGCGCGCGCCGAAGGCGCGCGCGAGCGCGCTAGTCCTTTCCTATAACCACCGTGTGTGTCTGTATGTCCGCACTTTCCCCGGAAGCTGGGCAAGCCGTGGAGGGCACACTATGAGCTGGCTCTAATGATCTGGGTGTCACACTCACTGTGTCCAAGTTGTGGATGCACATGGGCCTGAAGATCTCGACCCGGCACGGCCCACAGATAGTCCGGTCCATCCTGGCCCGGCCCACGCGGCAAAAACCAGGCCCATCCAACTGTTCAATTGGCAGACCCTGTTTATGTAGTAGTATCCAGTTTGGATCTCCATAAGCAAATCATTAGTGGTGTTTCCAATGCTGTGCAGCACAACAACGTGCACGTCCGTCTAACAACAAACCGCATGGGTGCCTCGTGAACGGGCGTTTAGTGGAGGTGCAGCATCAAAAGTATAGCAACGATTTCTGGAAAATGCTTCAGATAGGTATGGTACTAAACCGATGCCACGTGTTTTGGAAGATTGTTGTGACTTTGTCCTTTCCTTATTGTTATTTATTGCGTCCAGATTACACAACAAGGGGCCGCTCAATTGATATGACACAGTGCGTTTTCGTCGTCACGTGGCCTGCAAAAGAGGAGACCAAGAAGGGCCCCACTGCGACTTCATCGAGAAAAAAAGAAATAAACGAACACTTCAGAGACGCCCAACCCAGAGACGCAATTTTGGCACTCATTCCTTGCCCAAGTGTCATGGTGTCAGGCCAGTGTCATAGGACAGCTTCGAACCAACGACTTTGCGATCGCAGGTCCGTCCCCTTATCCAGTGCGTCACGCGCACCAATTTACGCCTGATGACAATGATGGTCGCGCCCGAGCAGGTAGAAGTCGCGACGTTCTAAACCCTTCTCAATAGAGAAATGGAAATGCGCTACAACGAAACAGGTTTCGCCACTGATTGTATGTTCCATAGCGATACAACCAACTCCAACAGTGGAATAGTACCACACCTTTTTGAAAACGAGCATCTAGCTATTGGATCCCAGTAAGACATATCTATCTATCTATATTATAAAAGCACGTCGTCTGTGTGTGTGTGTGTGTGTTTGTCGGCAACGCAGCGCAGAGAGTTGTGCTGGATGGATTGAGCTGAAATTTTGTATGAAGCTTCCGTGAAAAACTTCACCATCAAATAGGGGCCGGATTTGCGATAGGTACCGTAGTCCATGAGTTATGCAAATTTCGCATACGTGTTTGATCGAATTTGAGAATTCAGTGTCAATTCTGCTTGGGACACATGTAATCGACCATGCTGATCACGAATATCAGATCCGTTTTGCTGTGCGATACCGTAATCGCGAGATATGGCACAATGAATATGCAAATTGCGTTTAGTTAAATTTGAGAATTCAGTGTCAAATCGGCTTGGGACATATGTAATTGACCACGCTGATCACGAATGTGGCATTTGTTTTCCAATCTGCTACAGTAATGACAAGATATAGCATTCTCCTTTTCTACAGTAGTATGACTGTATGTGGGTTCTGTCTGCAATGCAGCTTGAGCTGAAATTTTGTACAAAGCTTGCTTGGCACATTTTACCATCAAAATAAGAGTGGCACTACTGAAGCTGTCGTAATCCATGTGTTATGCAAATATAAATAAATTATATGATAATACAGCACATTTTATGCGTGCTTCTGACTTATCAGAAGTGTTTAGAAAACAGTTCTGTACAGATCAATGGTGTAGTGCCTATGATGTCCGTTACTTTTCTGGAGCTCCTGGGATCAAACTTCTGCCATAAGAATACTTGTAACTTTTTTGTTTATAACTTTTTTGTTTTGCACGTGTTTATGCTATAAAAACTTTGAACTTTTTATTATTTTTTACTTTGTTTTGCAGGTGTTAGCGCTATAAAAAACTTGTATTACACGCTCATGCACGCACGCACGCACGCACGCGCGCGCGCGCGCACGCACACGCACTGGACATGGACACGCGCACGCACGCACATGCACGCACGCACGCAAGCACGCACGCACGCACACGCACATGGACACAGACACGCGCACGCACATGCACGCACACACGCACGCACGCACGCACGCACGCACGCACGCACGCACGCACGCACGCATGCACATGGACGTGGACACGTGCATGCACGCACGCGCACGCTCGATCGGACGCACGCATGCAGCACACACGCACACACACACACACGGACGCACCCACGTACGTACGTACGCACGCACGCACGCACGCACGCACGCACGCACGGACACGCGAGTGCGTGTATGTGTTAGCGTTTTAGTTGTGCATTGTTTTAGTTTTTCTTGGCGTTGAGCACTGATCGTCGACGCATTAAACTTAATAAATGAAATATTGTGGTGCGTTTTGCCTGGTCCAATGGCCCAATGAACTTGGATTTCCCCGAAAAAGAAAACGGCTGAAAACAATTGATGCGTCCGCGTCCGCTGCTGCGTCCGATAAAAACTTTCTTAATTTTAGGCTTTGCTTAGGCTTAGTCGAGACCTTGCTTAGGCTCATGCTTTGGCTTTGATTTGGCTTAGGCTTATGCTTCGCTTAGGCTTAGGCTTAGGCTTCGCTTAGGTTTCGGACGCAGGACGCGGACGCAACAATTGTGCTTTGCCAAAAAAAGACGACGTAAGGAAGACACAAGCCCAAGCCCGCCGAAAACCACCGGCCCATGGCGCGCTGGAATGGAATCGGAAGCGTCGGACCGCGATCCTAGCTTAGACCAGGTCCAAAGGCCTTGCGCCTGCAGATCAAGGTGCATGAACATACATATGTGAGCAATCATGCAGATTACAAAAAAGCCTATTTTTATTAGCTGACTCTGAAGGGCTGATTAAAACAATTAGCCTACTGCCTATATGGGATTTATGGTGTGTCTGCTCAAGATGGTATAGTGCCTAATTTTTACTATCGAATGTAATGACTGGAGATGTAATGACGCAAGAATAAAGCGTTACAACAAAAAAGGTGAAATGTTTTCCTGCATTGCAGAAGTGCATTGGTTGCATTGGTTGACTTCCTTTGGCTTTTGCTCCAGCACTTTACAGATTCGTCATTGTTGTTTTTAAACTGAGCATTCACAGCATGATTTTATGACACATTGTACTGATGATGAGTCACAACTGAGGACATGAAAATGTTGATAATGAATCACTTCTGAGCACGTTTTTAATGATGAATGACAAATGACAAAAGAGATGAAAGGTTTCTCAGATATAGCAAAATCTCTGCCTATTCTCGCCCCCAACCCCCCATTGGTCATTGAGCTGCTCGACCTTTGGGGGCCTCTGGGCGATAAACTATTTTCGGGCTCTCCCATTCTCTCCAGCCCCCCTCCCTTCCCCCCCCCCCCTTGCACCGGTTCATGGTCTCCTTTGTGTGCGCGTTTTGTGCATGTTTCGGATTGTTCGTGCTTTGTTGCGAGAGCAAAACGTTTTTGAACATACATTGTACAACACATACAAACAGACACACCGAAAAGCCTATGCTCTCTCCCCCAAGGTGACCAGGTGTCCTGTTTTTGCAGGATTGTCCTGTTTTTTAAGCGGCTTGTCCTTCTTTTTACCAAAATCTAAGAAGGACACATTTTGCACATTTTGTCCCTGTTTTTTGCCATTGTATGTGATTTAGCTTGTCCTGCATGTGTGCAGCATCGTTTTTAGGGCAGTATTGGCGTTGAGCGGCCGAAAACGGGCATTCCCTTTCCTTCACCCACTCCAGCAATCTAATGTATAGGTACAGAGATCTTTATCTGGCGTGGCAGAGAGACGCGCACGCCCTCGCAGGGACGCCCGCCTGCACGCGAATCAGTCTTTATTTTGCGCTGATCAGTTGTCTAGTAATTAGCAAAATGCCGAAGCGAAAAACTAGCTACTCCGATGATTTCTCTACGAAATTCGAGTTTATCAAACGTGGCCGAAAGGATCGCGACTACGGCGCCTGGTGCGCACTTTGCTCTACTGAGTTCTCCGTCGCCAGTTGTGGCATTGGATCGGAGACCTGCTCTCCATCCCAGCGTCAAATGCCCAAGTCGAGCGAATCTTCTCGCTGTCCAACGTACAGTGGACAGACGAGAGAAACAAGCTCCTCCCCACCAATCTGAGAGGAATGCTTATGACTCTGGTGAATTATGACTACACTTGCGCCGCCATGCATACCTACCTGATGCAATCGAAAGCGCTACTGACGAAAATAAAGTAGAATACTAAGTACAATTAATCCTAGAAGTGTTGGTGCTTGTTTCGCAGTGTTTCGTGGTGTACAATTAATCCTAGAAGTGTTGGTGCTTGTTTCGTGGTGTTTTTATTGTGAACAAAAAAAGTGTCCTGCATTTTGGACTTTTGCATCTGGTCACCCTGCTCCCCCCCCCCCCCGCCACATAGCATCACCACAGAAAATAATACAAAACTTCTGCAAATGAGTCTCAGCGCATGTCTCCAATTTACGTCATCGGTGTGTTGATATGAAATTTATTTAAAACAGAGTGGGTGTTACAAGTTCTTTAGTATTCATGCAAATGCGTTGGTTGACATGCACTGGCTTTGGTTGACCTGTATTCCAACACTTTGCAGTTTCATCATTGCAGTGCTTCATCATTGTACAAATGAGTATTCTCAACATTATTTTATTTCATGAGACAAATTGATGTTGAACCACTTTGGAGAACTTTGCAAGCAGGAGTCCTGAGTTGAAGCGGCTAGTATTACTAAAGCACAATGTTTGTCTGTCTGTCTGTCTGTCTGCAACGCAGCCCAGAGAGTTGTGCTGGATGGATTGAGCTGAAATTTTGTATGAAGCTTCCTTGGCACATTTCACCATCAAAATAAGAGTGGCACTTCTGCAACTACCGTAATCCATGAGTTATGCAAATTTCGCATACGTGTTTGATCGAATTTGAGAATTCAGTGTCAATTCTGCTTGGTATGTATGTAATCGACCATGCTGATCACGAATATCACATCCGTTTTCCAGTGCGATACCGTAATCGCGAGATACAGCACATTGAATATGCAAATTGTGGATGGTTAATGTTGCAAATTGGGAATGTAAAACAGCATGAGCATATGTAATTGACAATGCTGATCACGACTCTGGGATTTGTTTTCACATCTGCTACAGTAATGACAAGATATAGCACTATCCTTTTCTACAGTAGTAGGGCTGTTTGTGGGCTCTGTCTGCATTCTGCAATGCAGCGCAGAGAGTTGTGGTGAATTGATTGAGCTGAAATTTTGTGAGCAGCTGGCTTGGCACATTTTACCATCATACAGTGGCCGGATTTTCCATAGCTACCGTAATCCGGGAGATATGCAAATTCCGCATATGTGTTTTATCAAATTTGAGAATTCAGTGTCAAATCTGCTTGGGACATACGTAATCGGCCATGCTGATCACGAATATCACATCCGTTTTCCAGTGAGATACCGTAATCACAAGATATGAGACATTGAATATGCAAAATGTTGCAAGTTGTTGCATAGGTATTTCAAGTCGAGGGATGTATGTAAACGACCATAGCGATCACGAATCTGGCATTCGTTTTCCAATCTGCTACAGTAATGACAAGATATGGCATTATCCTTTTCTACAGTAGTATGACTGTTTGTGGGTTCTGTCTGCAATGCAGCTTGAGCTGAAATTTTGTACAAAGCTTGCTTGGCACATTTTACCATCAAAATAAGAGTGGCACTACTGAAGCTGTCGTAATCCATGTGTTATGCAAATATAAATAAATTATATGATAATACAGCACATTTTATGCGTGCTTCTGACTTATCAGAAGTGTTTAGAAAACAGTTCTGTACAGATCAATGGTGTAGTGCCTATGATGTCCGTTACTTTTCTGGAGCTCCTGGGATCAAACTTCTGCCATAAGAATACTTGTAACTTTTTTGTTTATAACTTTTTTGTTTTGCACGTGTTTATGCTATAAAAACTTTGAACTTTTTATTATTTTTTACTTTGTTTTGCAGGTGTTAGCGCTATAAAAAACTTGTATTACACGCTCATGCACGCACGCACGCACGCACGCGCGCGCGCGCGCACGCACACGCACTGGACATGGACACGCGCACGCACGCACATGCACGCACGCACGCAAGCACGCACGCACGCACACGCACATGGACACAGACACGCGCACGCACATGCACGCACACACGCACGCACGCACGCACGCACGCACGCACGCACGCACGCACGCATGCACATGGACGTGGACACGTGCATGCACGCACGCGCACGCTCGATCGGACGCACGCATGCAGCACACACGCACACACACACACACGGACGCACCCACGTACGTACGTACGCACGCACGCACGCACGCACGCACGCACGCACGGACACGCGAGTGCGTGTATGTGTTAGCGTTTTAGTTGTGCATTGTTTTAGTTTTTCTTGGCGTTGAGCACTGATCGTCGACGCATTAAACTTAATAAATGAAATATTGTGGTGCGTTTTGCCTGGTCCAATGGCCCAATGAACTTGGATTTCCCCGAAAAAGAAAACGGCTGAAAACAATTGATGCGTCCGCGTCCGCTGCTGCGTCCGATAAAAACTTTCTTAATTTTAGGCTTTGCTTAGGCTTAGTCGAGACCTTGCTTAGGCTCATGCTTTGGCTTTGATTTGGCTTAGGCTTATGCTTCGCTTAGGCTTAGGCTTAGGCTTCGCTTAGGTTTCGGACGCAGGACGCGGACGCAACAATTGTGCTTTGCCAAAAAAAGACGACGTAAGGAAGACACAAGCCCAAGCCCGCCGAAAACCACCGGCCCATGGCGCGCTGGAATGGAATCGGAAGCGTCGGACCGCGATCCTAGCTTAGACCAGGTCCAAAGGCCTTGCGCCTGCAGATCAAGGTGCATGAACATACATATGTGAGCAATCATGCAGATTACAAAAAAGCCTATTTTTATTAGCTGACTCTGAAGGGCTGATTAAAACAATTAGCCTACTGCCTATATGGGATTTATGGTGTGTCTGCTCAAGATGGTATAGTGCCTAATTTTTACTATCGAATGTAATGACTGGAGATGTAATGACGCAAGAATAAAGCGTTACAACAAAAAAGGTGAAATGTTTTCCTGCATTGCAGAAGTGCATTGGTTGCATTGGTTGACTTCCTTTGGCTTTTGCTCCAGCACTTTACAGATTCGTCATTGTTGTTTTTAAACTGAGCATTCACAGCATGATTTTATGACACATTGTACTGATGATGAGTCACAACTGAGGACATGAAAATGTTGATAATGAATCACTTCTGAGCACGTTTTTAATGATGAATGACAAATGACAAAAGAGATGAAAGGTTTCTCAGATATAGCAAAATCTCTGCCTATTCTCGCCCCCAACCCCCCATTGGTCATTGAGCTGCTCGACCTTTGGGGGCCTCTGGGCGATAAACTATTTTCGGGCTCTCCCATTCTCTCCCGCCCCCCTCCCGTCCCCCCCCCCCCCTTGCACCGGTTCATGGTCTCCTTTGTGTGCGCGTTTTGTGCATGTTTCGGATTGTTCGTGCTTTGTTGCGAGAGCAAAACGTTTTTGAACATACATTGTACAACACATACAAACAGACACACCGAAAAGCCTATGCTCTCCCCCCCAAGGTGACCAGGTGTCCTGTTTTTGCAGGATTGTCCTGTTTTTTAAGCGGCTTGTCCTTCTTTTTACCAAAATCTAAGAAGGACACATTTTGCACATTTTGTCCCTGTTTTTTGCCATTGTATGTGATTTAGCTTGTCCTGCATGTGTGCAGCATCGTTTTTAGGGCAGTATTGGCGTTGAGCGGCCGAAAACGGGCATTCCCTTTCCTTCACCCACTCCAGCAATCTAATGTATAGGTACAGAGATCTTTATCTGGCGTGGCAGAGAGACGCGCACGCCCTCGCAGGGACGCCCGCCTGCACGCGAATCAGTCTTTATTTTGCGCTGATCAGTTGTCTAGTAATTAGCAAAATGCCGAAGCGAAAAACTAGCTACTCCGATGATTTCTCTACGAAATTCGAGTTTATCAAACGTGGCCGAAAGGATCGCGACTACGGCGCCTGGTGCGCACTTTGCTCTACTGAGTTCTCCGTCGCCAGTTGTGGCATTGGATCGGAGACCTGCTCTCCATCCCAGCGTCAAATGCCCAAGTCGAGCGAATCTTCTCGCTGTCCAACGTACAGTGGACAGACGAGAGAAACAAGCTCCTCCCCACCAATCTGAGAGGAATGCTTATGACTCTGGTGAATTATGACTACACTTGCGCCGCCATGCATACCTACCTGATGCAATCGAAAGCGCTACTGACGAAAATAAAGTAGAATACTAAGTACAATTAATCCTAGAAGTGTTGGTGCTTGTTTCGCAGTGTTTCGTGGTGTACAATTAATCCTAGAAGTGTTGGTGCTTGTTTCATGGTGTTTTTATTGTGAACAAAAAAAGTGTCCTGCATTTTGGACTTTTGCATCTGGTCACCCTGCTCCCCCCCCCCCGCCACATAGCATCACCACAGAAAATAATACAAAACTTCTGCAAATGAGTCTCAGCGCATGTCTCCAATTTACGTCATCGGTGTGTTGATATGAAATTTATTTAAAACAGAGTGGGTGTTACAAGTTCTTTAGTATTCATGCAAATGCGTTGGTTGACATGCACTGGCTTTGGTTGACCTGTATTCCAACACTTTGCAGTTTCATCATTGCAGTGCTTCATCATTGTACAAATGAGTATTCTCAACATTATTTTATTTCATGAGACAAATTGATGTTGAACCACTTTGGAGAACTTTGCAAGCAGGAGTCCTGAGTTGAAGCGGCTAGTATTACTAAAGCACAATGTTTGTCTGTCTGTCTGTCTGTCTGCAACGCAGCCCAGAGAGTTGTGCTGGATGGATTGAGCTGAAATTTTGTATGAAGCTTCCTTGGCACATTTCACCATCAAAATAAGAGTGGCACTTCTGCAACTACCGTAATCCATGAGTTATGCAAATTTCGCATACGTGTTTGATCGAATTTGAGAATTCAGTGTCAATTCTGCTTGGTATGTATGTAATCGACCATGCTGATCACGAATATCACATCCGTTTTCCAGTGCGATACCGTAATCGCGAGATACAGCACATTGAATATGCAAATTGTGGATGGTTAATGTTGCAAATTGGGAATGTAAAACAGCATGAGCATATGTAATTGACAATGCTGATCACGACTCTGGGATTTGTTTTCACATCTGCTACAGTAATGACAAGATATAGCACTATCCTTTTCTACAGTAGTAGGGCTGTTTGTGGGCTCTGTCTGCATTCTGCAATGCAGCGCAGAGAGTTGTGGTGAATTGATTGAGCTGAAATTTTGTGAGCAGCTGGCTTGGCACATTTTACCATCATACAGTGGCCGGATTTTCCATAGCTACCGTAATCCGGGAGATATGCAAATTCCGCATATGTGTTTTATCAAATTTGAGAATTCAGTGTCAAATCTGCTTGGGACATACGTAATCGGCCATGCTGATCACGAATATCACATCCGTTTTCCAGTGAGATACCGTAATCACAAGATATGAGACATTGAATATGCAAAATGTTGCAAGTTGTTGCATAGGTATTTCAAGTCGAGGGTGAAAAAATCACGAACGTACCTATGCGAATGCGCACGCACGCACGCACGCACGCACGCATGCACGCATGCACGCAGGTGCACACGCACGCACAGACACGCATGGACGGACTCGCGCACGCACGCACGCACGTGCGCACACGCACGCACAGACTCGCGCGCGCACACGCACGCACACTCGTGTATGCCTAAGCGTAAGCCTAAGCATATAAGCCTGGGCCTAAGCCTGAGGATGGGGTGTGATCATACTTTAGTGTTAGCATTTTTGTGGTGCGTTGTTTTAGTTTTTTTTTGTGTAGAAAACGGCTGAAAACAATTAATGCGTCCGCGTCCGCTGCGTCCGATGAACACTTTCTTAATTTTAGGCTTAGTCCAGACTTTGCTTTAGTCCAGGCCATGTTTAGGCTTTGGCTTTGGCTTAGGCTTATACTTCGCTTAGGCTTAGGCTTCGCTTAGGTTTCGGACGCAGCGGACGCGGACGCAACAATTGTGTTTTGCCAAAAAAAAACGACGTAAGGAAGACTCAAGCCCAAGCCCGCCGAAAAACGCCCGCCCACGACGCGCCGGAAGGGAATCGGAAGCGTCGGACAGCGATCCTAGCTTAGAGCAGGTCCAAAGGCCTTGCACAAGCGCCGCTTTGGCAAGTCGCTCCAAGAGGAAGAGGGGCCGTTCACAAATTTCGACGAGTTCTACAGACCGGTCAGGGAGCTTCAGAAGAAACGTATTATTTAGTTTCTCAATGGCGCTCAAATGTTGAGCGGTGCAATTATTTATAGCAGCCTACCGAGCAGTCAGTCAGTCAGTCAGCACAAGCCGATGGGGAAGCTGCAGCCCTGCGCCTGCAGATCACGATGTATGAACTATGTGAGCAACCATGCAGATTGCAAAAAGCCAATTATTATTAGCTGGCTCTGAAAAGCTTATTAGAACAATTAGTCCACCGCCACTAAATATGGGATTTATGATGTCTGCTAAAGATGGTATAGTGCCAAATTTTTACCATTGAATGTACTGACTGGAGATGTAATGACGCAAAAATAAGGCGTTACAACAAAAAAGGTAAACTGTTCTCCTGTATTGCAGAAGTGCATTGGTTGCATTGGTTGACTTCCTTTGGCTTTTGCTGCATCACTTTACAGATTCGTCATTGTTGCTTTTCAACTGAGCATTTGCAGCATGATTTTCTGACACATTGTATTGATGATGAGGCATCACAGAGGACGTGAAAATATTGATATTGAACCACTTTGGAGCACTTTGCAAGCAGGAGTCCTGAGTTGAAGCGGCTAGTACACATAATATACCCAACATAGAGCATTTCAGCTTCCATGCCAGTCTGGTTGGTCTCTCTAGAGCCTGGTGGCACCAGCCAATTATGCCATTCACGATTGAGCGTAAAGTTTTTTTTATGGCCTGGTACCAACCACTCTGTCATCGCGTCACTCGAAAAGTGGCTAGTATTACTAAAGCACAATGTTTGTTTGTCTGCAACGCAGCCCAGAGAGTTGTGCTGGATGGATTGAGCTGAAATTTTGCATGAAGCTTCCGTGGGAAACTTCACCGTCAAATAGGGGCCGGATTTGCGATAGCTACCGTAATCCTTGAGTTATGCAAATTTCGCATACGTGTTTGATCGAATTTGAGAATTCAGTGTCAATTCTGCTTGGGATATATGTAATCGACCGTGCTGATCACGAATATCACTTCCGTTTTCCAGTGCGATACCGTAATCGCGAGATACGACACATTGAATATGCAAATTGCACTTGATCGAATTTGAGAATTCAGTGTCAAATCTGCTTGGGATGTATGTAAACGACCATAGCGATCACGAATCTGGCATTCGTTTTCCAATCTGCTACAGTAATGACAAGATATGGCATTATCCTTTTCTACAGTAGTATGACTGTTTGTGGGTTCTGTCTGCAATGCAGCTTGAGCTGAAATTTTGTATGAAGCTTGCTGGCACATTTTACCATCAAGAGTGGCACTCCTGAAGCTAACGTAATCCATGTGTTATGCAAATATAAATAAATCATATGATAATACAGCACATTTTATGCGTGCTTCTGACTTATCAGAAGTGTTTAGTGAACAGATCAATTCCATACAGATCAATGGTGTAGTGGTTATGATGCCCATTAATTTTCTGGAGGTCCTGGGATCAAACCTCTGCCATAAAAATACTTGTGACTTTTTTGTTTATAACTTTTTTTGTTTTGCATGTGTTTATGCTATAAACACTTTGGGGGGGGGGGGGTGTTTGTATGTTGTTTGTGGTTTTTTTTTTTTTTTTTTTTTTTTTTTTTTTTTTTTTTTTTTTGTTTTGTTTTTTCTTTTTTTTTTGTGTGTGGGGTTTTTTTTTTTTTTTTTTTTTTTTTTTTTTTTTGTTTTGTTTGTATTTTTTTTTTTTGTGTTGTTGTTTTGTTTGTGTTTTTTTTTTTTGTTTTTTTTTATATTTTTTTTTTATTTTTATATTTTTTTTGTTTTTGGTTTTGGTTGATTTTTTGTTTTTTGTGTTTGTTTTGTTTTTTTGGTTTTGTTTTTGTTTGTTTTTGGAGTTTTGTAATAATTATTTGATAGTTTTTATTGTTTTTTTATTATTTTGTGTTTTTTTTTGTTTTTTGTTTGTTTGTTTTTGTGATTTTTGTTTTTTTTTAAATTGATGAGTGTTGGTTTTAGTTTTTTTTTTTTGGGATGTGTGGTTGATGTTGTTTTGTTGGTGTTTTATTTTTGTTTGTTTTGTGAATATTTTGTGTGTATTTTTTATGTTATATGTGTATGTTGGTATTTTGTTTTGTTTTGTGGATATATTTGTGTATTTTTTATGTTATATGTTGTTGATTTTTTTTTTGTTTGGATATTTGTGTTTTTTTTATGTTGGAGTATGTTTTGGTTTTTGTTTGTGTTTGTTTGGTATGTTATTTTTTGTTTTTGTTTTGGTGTTGTGGTTGTTTTTTTTTTTGTTTTGGTATTTGTATAATTTTGTTTTGTTGTGTTGAGATTTGTGATGATTGAGTGATGTGTGTGTTTTTTGTGTTTAGTGTTTGAGGTATGATTATTTTTTTTGAGTTGTCTGTTTGGTATGTAATTATTGTGGGGTTTTTTGTTGAGTCTGGGTGTTTTAGGGGGGGGGTTTGGGGGTTATATGGATGTATGGTGGGATTGTGGGGAAGGTGAAGATTTGAAAGGTTGTTGTTCTTCTGTTTATTGTATATGATAATAATGAATTGTTATGTTTGGAGGTGTTTTAGGGGGTTTTGTTGGAGGTGTTTTGGGGGGGTTTATAGGTTTGTATGTGATGATGATAATTAAAATTATGTGTGTTTGTAGTTGTTTTTGTATTATTATTGTTTTATTTGTTGCTTTGTGGGTGGGTTTTGTTTTGTATAATTATTTGTGGTGTGTGCTTTTTTTTTTCGGTATGTGCCTATATGTTGTTTATGTTGGGATGTTAGATTATTATGGGGGTTTTATTTTTGTTTTGCGGTTGAATTTGATGGTGTATTTAACTTTTTTTTTTTTTTTTTTCTCCTCGCCTTATTCTTATAGACATTTTCGTGTCTCGCTTTGCTGCCCGCCCGCTAGGCGCAGCCAGGTGTCGCTAGCAGCGCGTCCTTTGCGCGTCCGTTCAAATTCCTCCCTCGTGATTGGACGACGCAAGCGTGGGCGTACGCGCGTTTCCGCTCGCGTGACACGCGCTGACCGCTGGTCATTCCGTGCGTTTCCCCCCGAAATTCCCGTTTCTCTCCCCCCGCTCGCGGCGAAGCCACCGTGCGACCTTTCTGTGTCTTGCACGTGTTGGTGACGGGCCAAATAGTGCAGCGTCGTTGGACGGTCGTACCCAAACCTGCACTCGAGCCGTTCGCCTCGACCTCTGGCGGCAGCCCCGTCACGTTGACGCCAGCGAGCTCACCGGCGCTTTGGCCGCTTTCTCGACCGCTGTCGGCAGCCCCGTCACGTCGACGTCAGCCGGTGTTGCATCCCTCTTCATCCCCCCACAAAACCATCCGGCCGGATGTTTTGGGATATCCCAGTTCCTCCCCCCGGAGGAATTGGGATAGAAAACGCGCCATCCCAATTCCTCCCCCCTTATCCCAAAAACTCCCCCCTGTGTTATGTTTGGTTTGTAATCTCAATCGATCTCTGTGGGTGTTCTCCGCAAGCATGGCTTGTCTCCGTTGGGCGCATGAGCTGGTTGGTCATTCCAAAGCTGTGGTAAAGCTGGCGGGCTTGCTGGGCAAGCGCGTCGACATCTGTTCGACAACCTCCAGAAAACTCGTTAGCGCGCCACTCCGCCGCATGCTCTGGAAGCTGTTCGGATCCACGTTCGCCAGTGACCCACGCGTGCTCGCTGTGCCTCTGCAGCGGCAGCGCAACTGCAACGACTGCGAGCTGCACGCGATCGCCTTCTACATAGGTAGTCACAGGAACGGAGCTGTTGTCGCCTACCTACGTCACGACTGAGCTCAGAAGAAACACCCGCGTTGCTTCGAACTGGGCACACTCCTCCCGTTCAAAAAGAAGAAGGGAAGAAACGCAAGCAGTCGTAAAGAGTATGCCTCTGAACGTGTCGTTGGAGGTTCAGCAATGAGTGGGTGATTTCATTGACGAACATTGCGTGGCGTGTGTGTACTGTGTGTCGCATTATGTTTTAACTTCATCTAGGTTTGTTGCTCGACTTTCGTTGCGTTTCGTAATATTCGTGTCCCATCCTGACCTGATTCGGTTGCGTCGGCTTTATGTATGTACCTGTGCAGTTACAGTCACTGTTGTGTGGCAGAGTTCAATATTGTTAGGGGGATGTTTTGGGATAAGGGGGGAGGAAGTAGGATACCCTGTTTTATCCTACTTCATCCGGCCGGATGGTCTGGGATATCCCAGTTTATCCGGGGGGATGTTTTGGGATGGGGGAGGAAGAGGGATACGACACCGGCCCGCACAGCGCGCTGCGACAGGCGAAGCAGCGTCGGCTCAAGCGCGTCGCGACAGGCGGAAGCGACGTCGGCTCTTGCGCGGCGAAGGAAGGGAAGTTTTGCGTTGCGCCGTGTCGTGCGTCGTTGTGCTTCATCGTCTCGCGCCACCGTGGGGAGACAGCGCTCCCTAGAGGCGAATTCGAGTTGCAGGTGCGCGCGTGGATTTCAGTGTGCTAGCCAAAGGACGGACGAGCAGCGTAGCGGTAGCCAGAGGCGGCAAGTTTCGGCTTCTCGCACGCGCGTGGTGTACGTAGGCGCTCTGTCGACGGGGGAGGCCTACCCGTTTTAGACACCGTACAGCCGGCCGGGACCGCGAGCGCCTCAAGTCATCATTGAGGACATGAAAATATTGATATTGAACCACTTTGGAGCACTTTGCAAGCAGGTGTCCTGAGTTGAAGCGGCTAGTCTATCTATATTATAAAAGCACATTGTCTGTCTGTCTGTCTGTCTGTCTGTCTGTCTGTCTGTGTGCAACGCAGCCCAGAGAGTTGTGCTGGATGGATTGAGCTGAAATTTTGTATGAAGCTGCCGTGGGAAACTTCACCGTCATTTAAGGGCCGGATTTGCGATGGCTACCGTAATCCGTGAGTTATGCAAATTTCGCATATGTGTTTGATCGAATTTGAGAATTCAGTGTCAATTCTGCTTGGGATATATGTAATCGACCGTGCTGATCACGAATTAAGGAAAATTTTGCAGGTGGCTGCAAAAAAAGGAGAATATGTGACCCTCCTTTAGGCCCAGTTTGAAAAAACGCGGTATTAAAAGTAGCCACTTCATCAGATGATCAACTTCAGTTTGGACAAACCGTGTATAATCGAACCATGCGCAGCAACACGTCACATATTCGGCGTTTGTTGTGCTCGCTTGGATCACTGGAAAGGCAGTCCAGGCTGCATGAGGACCGAGGCCTTTCATTCCTTGGACTCAGAGACGAGAGCGGGCCTTGTCCTTGACTGGAGGTCTACAGATGGCAGTTCCGTCCATCCATAGGCACAGGTTAACAGAAGCGGAACAAAGATGAACGAGAATCGAAGATTGAATGTAGGGTATACAATGTACTTGGTACTCAAGATCGTGAATTGATGGTGCATATCACTTACTGTAAGGGCAAGCCACATATTAAAAATTTAAGATGGGCAGGGTAGCGAAATTATTTATGCAGAATCTTTGGCTGTGTGCCCTGTCCATCCATACGATGCCTAATGAATGATGCGCATCGTCAGAGAGATGAAAGAGTTTGTGAGGATGGATTGATAGTGGTAGTGTTGTGGCTGTGTGCGATGGCTCGCACAACAAACGCCGAATATGTGACGTGTTGCTGCGCTTGGTTCGATTATACACGGTTTGTCCAAACTGAAGTTGATCATCTGATGAAGTGGCTACTTTTAATACCGCGTTTTTTCAAACTGGGCCTAAAGGAGGGTCACATATTCTCCTTTTTTTGCAGCCACCTGCAAAATTTTTCTTAATACAGTGTTTTTTCGTAAAAGAAAGATTAATCAAAAACTCACGCACGCACACACATACAAACCCACAGCAGCAGACCAGAACGGACGCATGCTCAGTGTTTTGCACCATAAAGCTTATGAAAAGCGTGTACCACTGTACACATTGTGCGTGCGTGCGTGCGTGTGCGTGCGTGTGCGTGCGTGCGTGCGTGCGTGCGCGCGCGCGCGCGCGTGCGTGCGGGTGTGCAGATGTGTCATTTTCATGTATCAGGGGCTGTAGCGAGCATTCGTCCATAAATTTTTTTCCTGGCTCAAAAAATTACCAAAATTCTGGTAAAAGAACCTAGAAAAGAGACAAAAAATGTGGAATGGACTGGAGACACTGCAGCAAAGCAACGCTGATGGGTTTTCCAAGGGGACACGTGCAAAGGCACAGGCAGGTATTACTGGGATTCGAACCAGCGACCTCTTGATTTAGGGAACATGGTAAAAAGAAGAATGTGCCCAGTAAACCATAGCTGGCATGTAGCAAGAGTCCCTCCGGCGATTTCATTTTTTGATGTGGAGCATAGATGCCTGGAGCATAGGTTTCCGTCCAATTGATGCAGGCGCGAGTGGGCGGCGAACCAAGAAGCTTGTTATGTAAAGTGGGTCCTGCCATCTCCAAAAACTTCTCGGTAATGCACAAGCGTATGGAAGCGTGTTATGACTTAATCGATTCCCCCTTTGAATGCGCTTCTTTTGAGCTATCACGCGCCAGAATTCGTTCAGGAAATGAAAAATAATGCACGATCATAGTTCCAAATTTTGCCCAAAATGGGGGTGCGCCAAGAGGGTCGAGCTGCAAAACATGGAAATCGGAGCGCTCCCATTCTCGAAAGTGAGCTATTCCAGGTCCAGACGAGTAATTTTCATCATTACAGCACAGCTCTGCGACGAACGGTTGAAGCGTCTATAGCTAACAAACTTTTGGAACAAAACACCTAAAAAATGGCCTTTCGAAGAGGGCTGACAGAGACACGGGCATCGGAGCGCTCCCATTTGTCGAAAGTAACCTATTCCAAGTCCGGACGATTAACTTTTGTCATTACAGCACAGTGGTATCACGAACGGTTGAAGCGCCTATAGGTCACAAACTTTTTTTGGTCGGATTTGCCGAAATTTTGGTTGCCAATATCTCATTATGTGGTGAGAATTTCAAATGTCATGCGAGCGCCCCAGACATTCTTTGTAAAGCCGTTCACGAATATCAAAAAACATTTGGGGGTTTACTCGGCTTTTTTTCGACTTTTACTCTTGTCGGGTTTTGGCCAAAATAAAACGACTATGTTTCGAAAAATGACCAAATCGGCCATAACTATAGATCCGAAGCACCTAGATAAATTTACCTTGGGGCACAAAATCGCCATCATATACTACGTGCTCACGCCAAGTTTCGTCCCAATCAACAGTAGCGTTCCAGAGCGGCGACCCTAAAAGTGTGTGCAGAACATGAAAAAAAAAACACCACTTTTTTGGAACATTTTTGTACAATTTGTCTTAACGCGTTCGAGTACCAAAACGCGGGACGGCTCATTCGATTCCGGTCTAGAAGGCGGTTCTTTTGAGCTATCATTCGCCACAATCCGTTCAGGCAATCAAGAGTTATAAGCGACTGAAAATTCAACAAACCGCATTGAGGAAGTGCTCACATATTAGGTAGTATCACATCCGTTTTTCAGTGCGATACCGTAATCGCGAGATACGACGCATTGAATATGCAAATTTCGTTTCATCGAATTTGAGAATTCAGTGTCAAATCTGCTTGGGATATATGTAATCGACCGTGGTGATCACGAATCTGGCATTCGTTTTCCAATCTGCTACAGTAATGACAAGATATAGCATTATCCTTTTCTACAGTAGTATGACTGTTTGTGGGTTCTGTCTGCAATGCAGCTTGAGCTGAAATTTTAAATGAAGCTTGCTTGGCACATTTTACCATCAAAATAAGAGTGGCACTACTGAAGCTATCGTAATCCATGCGTTATGCAAATATAAATAAATTATATGATAATACAGCACATTTTATGCGTGCTTCCGACTTATCAGAAGTGTTTAGAAAACAGTTGCGTGCAGATCAATGGTGTAGTGGTTATGATGTCTGTTACTTTTCTGGAGGTCCTGGGATCAAACCTCTGCCATAAAAATACTTGTAACTTTTTTGTTTATAACTTTTTTGTTTTGCACGTGTTTATGCTATAAAAACTTTGAACTTTTTATTTTTTACTTTGTTTTACAGGTGTTAACGCTATAAAAACTTGTATTACACGCACACACACACGGACGCACCCACGCACGCACGCGCACCCATGCACGCACGCACACACACACATGGACATGGACACGCGCACGCGCGCACGCATGCACGCGCGCGCGCACGCACACGCATGCGCATGGACATGGACACGTGCATGCACGCACAAGTACGCTCGATCGCACGCACGCATGCACGCACGCATACACGCACACACACACGGACGCACCCATGCACGCACGCGCACTCATGCATGCACGCACACACACACATGGACACGGTTAGGCTTATGCTTCGCTTAGGCTTAGGCTTCACTTAGGTTTCGGACGCAGCGGACGCGGACGCAACAATTGTGCTTTGTCAAAAAAAGACGACGTAAGGAAGACACAAGCCCAAGCCCGCCGAAAACCGCCCGCCCACGGCGCGCTGGAATGGAATCGGAAGCGTCGGGGCGCGATCCTAGCTTAGACCAGGTCCAAAGGCTTTGCGCCTGCAGATCAAGATGCATGAACATATGTGAGCAATTATGCAGATGACAAAAAAGCCAATTATTATTAGCTGACTCTGAAAGGCTGATTAAAACAATTAGCCCACTGCTTATATGGGATTTATGGTGTGTCTGCTCAAGATGGTATAGTGCCTAATTTTTACTATCGAATGTAATGACTGGAAATGTACAGGGTGTCCCGCCCTCCTGTCGCACCTTTTGTCGAAGAATAACTCAGGTCCGGGAATACCGATTTCAACCAAATTTCAACCACTTATAGCAAGTACTCCAACATAGACTTCTGCTACGTTTCACTCAAATTGGCTGTACCGTTTCGACGTTACACGCTGTCAAGTGGAGGAGGCGACATTTTCCAATGGAGAGGACAAACTGAGAAGCAAAAGCGGATGGGTTGACTTTTTGGCGGTTTCTCAATCGTCGCTGCAAAATGCGTTGCTCAGTAGAGCCAGTTCTTGCTGGTTTTTGCATTCGCGAAGGACGAGCGCCTACAAAGCCGGTTTCTTTATCAATTTTGCAGTCGCTACAATGGTTCCTTGTTGGTGACCTTGTTCATGGAAATTCAACTTCAAACCGACTGATTGTTCATTTTTCAATATCCACCTTGTAAAGCAAGAAAGGACCGGATGTCCCACCTGAATCGGTGGCTTGAAGTTTTGCCGAAAACAGATTTTTTTCGAACTGAAGTGTGCAATGTAATATGAAAAACACAACAATTTGCTTGCAACAGTCCAACTTCGCAATGGTGCAGCCGATTTGCCTAAAACTTTGCACACGTCTAAGTTAGACTACTTGCTACAAGTGTTTAAAATTTGAGTTAAATCGGTGCTCCTAGACCCGAGTTATGCTTTGGCAAAAGGTGCGACAGGAGGGCGGGACACCCTGTAATGACGCAAGAATGAAGCGTTACAACAAAAAAGGTAAAATGTTTTCCTGTGTTGCAGAAGTGCATTCATTGGTTGCATTGGTTGACTTCCTTTGGCTTTTGCTGCGCACTTTACAGATTCGTCATTGTTGTTTTTAAACTGAGCATTCACAGCATGATTTTATGACACGTTGTATTGATGATGAGTCACTACTGAGGACATGAAAATATTGATACTGAATCACTTCTGAGCACGTTTTTAATGATGAATGACAAACGACAAAAGAGATGAAAGGTTTCTCAGATATAGCAACAATCTCTGCCTTTTCTCGCCCCCAACCCCCCATTGGTCATTGAGCTACTCGACCTTTGGGGGCCTCTGGGCGATAAACTATTTTCGGGCTCTCCCATTCTCTCCAGCCCCCCTCCCCCACCCCCTTGCATCGGTTCATGGTCTTCTTTGTGTGCGCGTTTTGTGCATGTTTCGGATTGTTCGTGTTGGGTTGCGAGAGCAAAACGTTTTTGAACATACATTGTACAACACATACAAACAGACACACCGAAAAGCCTATGCTCTCCCCCCCCGCCACATAGCATCACCACAGAAAATAAAAGAAAACTTCTGCAAATGAGTCTCAACGCATGTCTCCAATTTACGTTGTCGGTGTGTTAGTATGAAATTTATTTAAAACAGAGTGGGTGTTACAAGCAATTCTTTAGTGTTCATGCAAATGCGTTGGTTGACATGCATTGGCTTTGGTTGACCTGCATTCCAACACTTTGCAGTTTCATCATTGCAGTGCTTCATCATTGTACAAATGAGTATTCTCAACATTATTTTATTTCATGAGACAAATTGATGTTGAACCACTTTGGAGAACTTTGCAAGCAGGAGTCCTGAGTTGAAGCGGCTAGTAATTATAAATCGGGAAAGCGGACGCGTATGAAGGACGACGAATGGCGGATGACGGACGCGGATGCTTATAAATCGGCCTTTAGTGCACTGTTCCAATTGAATTCACATGCAATACTTACTGCAGTATACCACGGCGGTAGTTCTCACTGATTGCAGCAGGTGCGATTTACCTCAGTCGGCTGTTCCGTACGGGTCCAGTGTGCCGTCCCCTGTGATTACAGTATTTTATCGGAATACAAAGTTATTGTCGTGATCAGCATGGTTGCTTACATGTGTTCATGCTATTTTCACCCTCAACATGCAATATGCACCATTTTCACTTTGTATGTTCAATGTGCTGTATCTCATGGTTACGGTATCGCATTGCTTTCTCTGCTGCTCTGCTCCTCTCTACTGATTGTCTCAACTGGTGGCCCGGCATCGACGCGGACATCGAGGAGTGTGTGCGACACTGCGGCCCCTGCCAGCGCAGCGCCAAGTCGACAACACCGTCTACCATGCCGTCCACGACGCAGTTCAGCGAGCCGACCGACCCAGCCCAACACTACGTGCTCGACATCAGCGGCCCGTTCCACAATGGGCAGTTCATAGTCGCGCTGATGGACCGGTACTCGCGCTACCCCGAGCTCCTGGCGACGACGGACACTACTTCCAAACAAATCGTTGAGTGGCTCAAGGACACGTCCTAAGCGAAAGCCTAAACCTACGCCTAAGCCTATGGTGACACCCAGGATGGTGACACCCGTGACACCCAGAAAGGGATTACCCAGTACAACTTAGAATCCCGGAGAAATCCACCCAAGGAAGCGTAATTTATTCAGCGCAGAACAAAATCACTGATTCTTAAGTGACCGCCATCTTGGGCAATAAATACACTTGGCACCCCTGTCTGCAACAGAACGGCAAATTCTAGAGCAAAAATCGGCGTCGAAATAAGCAAAAGCGCTTTCAATCGCTTCCTTGAACTCATCTAAGGAATCGGATCGCTGGGAATACTCCATGTCTTTGACAATGCTCCAAAACGAGAAGTCAACAGAGGCAGTAAGCAGTAAGCTGGAGACAGTAAGACAGTAAGTAGGCACTAAGCCCAAATACAGATTTCTCTCCACAAAACTATCCTTTTCACTGTTCTCATCAGCGATCATATCTAGCGACGGAAACGCATCCGTACTGTTCGCATACACTGCTGCAGTCAGTGTTTAGTACGCGTAGCGGAGCACGGCAATGCCGACAAAGCCGAAGAGAGCGCGGCGCGTCTGCGGAACTTCGGCGCCGCCGGCAGCTTCTCCCTCGTCTTGCTCGGTCGTCGGCAGCCGCGTCGCCTTTCTCGTCGACGTCATCGCGCTGCTTGACGTCGTCGTCGTGATCGTCGTCGTCGCGGTGGTCGTGGTCGTCGTCGACGTCTTCAGTGTCGTCGTAGTCGTAGTCGCTGTCGTTGTGGTCGTCACCGTCGTCGTCGTCAGCGTCAGCTGGTCGAACAGTGCCTTAGCGTCCATGTTGGGGTCTCGGACGGGATCGTTGCAGACGGCGCCCTCGCAGCAGCACGCCGCCATCTGTCCGCCGCCAAAGGACGCGCAGTGGGCGGATTCGTTGAGGCCGCGCCAACGTTGTTCTTGAGCCTCTCTGATGACGTCGGCGCACGTGAAGTGATTGGGACGCCATTTGGACGATTTGGGCTTCTCGCAGTCGGAGAGGACGCCTTCCGTCGAGCCTTTCGAGTAGATGGTCACGCAGTGGGCGTTGCCAGCGGCACACTTCTGGGGCACAGGCCGGAGACGGCGTTCTTCTTGTGGGAAGAGAGTGTTGTTCTTGTCCGGGTCAAAGTCGCCGTAGCAGTACCCGCTCAGACGCGTACTATTGCGACGTATGACTGCGGTATAATTGCTTCTTGTGCACGGCGTTCCGCCTCCGCAGCAGTAATGTATGTCGTATCCAAGGGGCCTGACGACGCTCATCCAAAGCGTGCAGATAGGAGTACACTCCGGTTTTTTAAAACGGAATCTTTGCTCTTGGAGATTCCTGTAGCCTATTTTGTACTCGCAGCTCCACTCGTCGCAGGGACAGGTATAGCCTTGATCTCCAGCGAGTCTCGTTCTACGTTTCTTCGCCGATTCCACCGCTGTACTAATGTTCGGTGCTGAGGGCGGCAACCAAAGCCGCGGGTCGTTGCAGCCGTCGGCGCTGCAGCACCAGCGCTCGGCTTCGTCCCCACAGCTGTCGGCGTTGCCGCAGCCAAAGTCGAAGACGGCAACAAATGCGGCGCTGGCGCCCGACGTCCGCTGGTGACTGACGACGCAGACGGCGTCGGGGGCGCTGCAGAGGCGCTGCCGAAGACGCGTCGTCGGCGCAGCTGACAGCGCTGACGAGCCGACGAAGCAGCGTCGACCCTCCGCCAAATCCAGTCTCAGAAGCACCAGTGCCAGAATGAAGCATTGGTTCATTCCGCAAAACATTTCTTTGAGCGACATATACTAAAGAAAGCAAATGATGTTCTGATTGTGTGTAGCAGTAGATAATGAGAATGGAGCGCTTTCAACGCAGCGGATCGGCTCTTATGCGCTACTCGGTATGGTGGTCATCATGGTAGGCGTATCCAGGAGAGGGCAATGGAGACAACTGCCTCCCCTGATTTATTAGTAGTCTTGCTTGACCTTTTGTCTGTCTACTCACGATTCTGAACAGAAACTTGGTTTGCAGCATGTCGAAGTGCTTGCTGTTTTAAGGCCGAAATATAATCATCCGCGTCCTTCATCATCTACAAGGCTACGTACAAAGCAGAGAGCCGTCTGCTGCACGCTAATTCACCAGACTGCGATTTGGAGTGTATAGTCGATATGACACGACCACTAAATGGATACGGTCTTAGCTATTGCTGCGAAGGGTCGTGTACAAGACACGCCTGGACTGACCTTGTGAAGACGCAGTTAACCCATCTGAAGGGCTACTGTTACAGCGACTACGACGCCAAGTCGAACGAGCTCTTCCCCGCGAATCAGCGTCGTCGTCGGCCGGTGCCGCAGAAGTGCGCGAGCGTCGGCGACAGCTGCGTCACCGTCTACAAGAAGGGCAGCGCCGAAGGCGTCATCGCCGCGTGCGAGTCGGACGCGGGCGCGCAGAAGCTGGTCAGCTTCACCTGCGTCGACGTCATCGCCATGACCAAGAAGCGGAAAAAGAGGGGCTCGAAACGCTGCGCTGCCTTCGAGGAGGGACCGGTGGTCGTGTGCTGCTGCGACGGCCCCGTCTGCAACGACTACTACGCAGACGAAAGCCTGGACGATCAGGCGCTCTTCGACTAGCTGACCCGACTGAGCCCGAGAATACTGCCACTCTGGCTGAGCACCGTGCGAGACGTCGTCTTCGTGCTCGGCATGGTGGGCTGCTTAGCAGGGGTGTCGTGCCTGAACTGCGTGCTGTATCGGACCCTGCCCCAAAGGCGTCGCGCTCGCGCTGCCGTTCCGGCGGTTGTGCCGTCAGCGTCCCCGGAGAGGCCGCCGCCAGCACCGTCGTCGTCAGCTGCGGGAAAGCCCACCATCGAAGAGCCGAAGCCGCCTGCAGTGCGAGCGCCGTCAGCGGCAGCCAAGACGGCCAAGCGCAAGACGGTCGCGATGAAGCGCCGAGGAGTTCCGCGTGCAGGCTTCGGCTCGGCTGGAGAGGGCCGCGAGCTGGCGTACATCGCCGAACGCAGGGGAGCGGGCGGAGGGCGGCGGCCGTACGTCGACAGGGCGGGTCAGCTACGCCAGCTGGAGGAGGGGAAGAGGCGGCCGGGCGCGTTGGACGCCGAGGCGCTGTGGCCGTCGCGTGCCGCTGCGCCGCCTCTGCAGCAGCCGTCGACAGTTTCGGCCGCCAGCGCCAAGGAAGCCAAAGAGAAGAGCGAGCCGACGGACTCGGAATGGGAGCCGGAGACGGAGACGGAGACGACCGCCGACGACAAGGACACCGAGACGGCGACGAGGACGACGACGACAGAGAAGACGGCGACTGCGAGCGCTGCCGCAGCTGCGGGCGTCGACAGCGCCGTCGCGAGTGCCGCGCCGCCGTCGACAAAGCCTTCGGTGCCGGACGCGCACGACCCACAGAAGGCCTACGGCTGATTCAGCATCGACGTCACTTCCGCTGTTACTGGCGTCAGGGTTACCCCGCCAACTTTAAAAATTAATAACTCATGCTAGGAAGCGAATTTTTTTATGCGGTTTGTTGCATTCGAACGACAATTCGATGGCAATTTTTATGAGATTATTTTTACGATGACAATGAGCGAGACCCATAAAAGAAAATAGTATTACTGCGCAGTTTGATTTTTAAGCAACTTTTGTCACTTTTGATAGCAATCCAATTCGAAAGTCAAAAGACAGAACCAAAAATGGAAGGTTTTTCTTCAAAGGAGCTTGCTAAACTGGCTATTTGGTATGACATAAATCGAAGCGTCTCTCAAACCCAACGAAAGTTTCGGACGGAATTTCGCGACATCCTTGATCTTGAAAGACTTGATCAAAGGTTGCCACAAAAGACTGCTGGAGCGAGGCACTGTGCTCAAATGAAAGAGTAGGCCGCCTGTCGGCGACGTGCGCTCTGTGCGCACTCAGTCCACCGAGGAAAGAGTCAAGGCGGCCTTTACACAAAGCTCCCAGAAGTCGACTCGACTGGCGACACCGAACTGGGGCTTTCGGTCATATTGAACAGTTCGGTGGATCGATTTTGCTGATATTTCGACATAAAAATTGCCATCGAATTGTCGTTCGAATGCAACAAACCGCATAAAAAAATTCGCTTCCTAGCATGAGTTATTAATTTTTAAAGTTGGCGGGGTAACCCTGCCGCACCCTGTACTTAAATTAGAACATGTACAATGTACTAAACAGGCCCATTGGCTTAAACGTTCAGACGAACAACTCAGTTGCATTACCACACCTCAATCTGTAGTTCGACGTGTAGTTGCCTTGTATTTCGAGGCGAACAAACGAGGGGACAGAAAGAAACAACGGAGCGCAGTGTAGGGGGCGAGGATGACTGCCCTCTGTCTGTCTCTCTCTCTCCATACATACTGTGGCAGAACGAGCGAAGCGAGGCGAGGCGAGGCACTCAGCGCTGTACAGAGGCGGCGGATGGACTCGTTGGAGCTGAGGCTCTGCTTGGGGGGAGGGGACACAGAAGGGGACCGAAGGAGCTCAAAGGCCGGAAGGACGGGCATCACAACACAGCGTCCCACGGCCAGTTCGGTGCTGCACGCTCCGTAAGACGGGCTCGCTCTCCTAGCCATAAGGTGTGTATTCGGTAATTCTGTACTGTAGTACGTAATACATTGTGGTTAGCATGTCCACAACTTTTCACTGTTCTCATCAACCACGACCAGATGCAATCTAATCCATACGGTTCACAAAGTGCCGCAGTCTGTCTTTAGTGGGCGTAGCGGAGCAGGGCGGTGCCGACAAAGCCGAAGAGAGCGCGGCGCGTCAGCGGCACTTCAGCGCCACGGGCAGCTTCTTCCTCGTCTGCATCGGTCGTCGGCAGCCGCGTCGCCTTGCTCATCGACGTGCTGCTCGTCGTCGTCGTGACCGTCGTCGTCGTGGTGGACGTGGTCGTCGTCGACGTCTTCAGCGTCGTCGTAGTCGTAGTCGTTGTGGTCGTCGCCGCCGTCGTCGTCAGCGTCAGCTGGTCGAACAGCGCCTTAGCGTCCATGTTGGGGTCTCGGACGGGATCGTTGCAGATTGCGCCCTCGCAGCAGCACGCCACCATCTGTCCGCCGCCAAAGGCCGCGCAGTGGGCGGATTCGCTGAGACCGCGCCAACGCTCTGCTTCAGCCTTGCTGATGACGTCGTCGCACCTGAAGGGCCGCCATTTGGACGAGATGGACGTCTCGCAGTCGGAGAGGACGCCTTCCTTCGAGTCCTTCCTATAGATGGTCACGCAGTGGTTGCCAGCATTGCACTTCTGTGGTAGAGGCCGCCGATTGCGCTGCTCCTGAGGATATGGAGAGTTGTTCTTGTCCGGGTCAAAGTCGCGGTAGCAGAACCCGCTCAGACGCGTAATGTTGCGAAGTACGACTGCCGTATAGTTGCTTCTTGTGCACTCTATTCCGCCTCCGCAGCAGTAGTTTATGTCGTATCCTCGGTTGTTGACGACGCTCATCCGAGAGTCTCCCTGCTGTTTTGGCGGCACAGCGCAGGAAGCGGCAGCGCAATCTTTCCGAATAACCCAACCGTCCGCTCAATCCGACGAGCGCAGTAGCTAATCGAAAAGACCAGAAAAAGCGCGCCGCGCGCGCGCGCAGAGAGAACCGGCCGCGCCGCAGCGCAGACAGCACGGGCGGCGTGGCGGAGCAGACAGCACCGGCCCCGCAACGGCGTCAATTTCCGCGGCGGCGCGCAGGTGCCGACCTTTTCGGCGGCACGTACATGTACCTACGCGCGTACGAGCGACTGTCTGGCGTAAGCAGGCGTACTGTACCTACTGCGCCAGCACAGTCCGGGCGACAAAGCTCTATGTTCTACGCTATACTCTACTAACGGCCAGGACAACGCGTTCACAGTTGCTTCTCCGGCGGTCGCAGGAGCGCCGCCTTCTTGTGGCCGCGCTTGCGGTCGCGCGCCGTCGCCTTGACCACCCGGTAGAAGTTGCGCGCCGTGCTGGAGGCGATGGCGTGGAGCAGGAAGACGGCGGCTTGCAGGAGGTAGGGCGAGAGCGGAATCAGCGCGAACGCCAGCAGCAAGGCGATCGCGATGAAGATGGCCGTCTCCCACCAGCCAGTGAACCAGCTCGTGATGCCTTTCAGCACGTCCAGGCTGAGGTCGGCACCAGTTGTCGCCGTCTTGTTTCCAATGACGATCGTTCTTGAATTAAACAAAAGGTCTTTTTCGATAAATGCCAATCGTCCGTTCAGCATAAAGCTCGTTCGCCCAGCCGGGCAGTCGACGTTGCAGACTTCGGCCACTATTGGTTGGCCGAAGCTCAGCGTCACACTACCTTTGTTACCAGTGGCCGTGCAGGTGGCGCTGAACTTGGCTGGTCCACAGTCGATGTGAGCCGTTGCCTTGCTGAAGTCCGTCTGACAGCTGTAGTCGAGTTTGGCTCCTGTGATACAGCTGTAGCAGCCGCCAAATTCCAGAGCTTCCAGGTTGCAGATGCTCAGCTGATGTTGGGCAGCCACAGTCAGTCCGTCCACTGTGAGCTGCAGTTCCATGGCGGCGTTGTAGTCGAACTCCGCCTCGACATCTTTTCCAGCGCCAGACAGCTGGAGCCCAGCTGTCGTCAAGGGCAGCCAGCTCTCTTTTTGCCTTTTGAATACTGCTTCCAGGTCTCCGTCAGTGCAGGTGCAGGATACGCGTGGGTCGCTTTTCTGACAGTCGCACACTGTTGTAGGGATTTCGCAATCAGCGGCGGCAGCTTTGGAGAGACTACCACACTGTAGAGCGCCGATAGTTCCCGCAACAGGTTGGCCACTGGCAGAAGTCTCAGTGACGATTGTCTCCTTGCCGTTAGTCAGGAAGCTGCTCTCGAGGATTGGTGCGGGAGGAGACGTAGTCGAGATCAGTGTCACTTGGAGGTTCTTCCAGTTGCTTTCTATGCCAGGTGTAAGGTGGATGCGTTGTTTTTGGGTATTGCCCTCAGTGGTCAGAGTGACGTCTGCCTTGAGATTGAACTTCCAGACTGGGCAGCGGAATACTTCGTAGATGGTGTCAGTCAATGGCTTGGCATATACTCTGTAGTATATGCAGGCATAGGTCCACCACCAGCATCCACAGAACGGTCCTCCACAGCCCTCAGTGCAGTATGTGTGGCCTGGATTGTCATTGGCCTCGCCGTCGAGTTCAGAGACCTTGGAGCTGAGGCTGACGTCTCCACACTTGTTTTCGCTGTCGCAACTGCCCATTGTAGGGCAACGCTTCACCACCTCCGTTTTCATTTCAAACGAGCGTGTGTAGTAGTCGTTTTTCGCTTGGCATTTCAGGGCCACTCTCTTGACGATGAAGGTGAGGGTGCCCATCGGAGTGCCGCTTGGGTCCTTTAGAAACAGGCAGGCCTCTTGTTGTTGTGGCGCGAGGGTCAAGCGAGTGGTCTCGCTGAAACTGCACTCCATGGAGCCGTTCTTTCCGATGGCGCAGGACGTCTGTTGCGCTGTCATGCTGGTGACCTCGGAGCAACTGTTGGCCGGGCTGATCAAGCTGAACGCCAGCACCAAGGTAGCCAGCATCGGCATGCGCAGTCGATACGAACGGTTCCCCATTCGGATTCTGTTCGACGCCTCGTTCAGGAGAGATTGCGCGTCTCTCACTGGAGCCAATTCTCCTTGTTGGCTCTCTGCGTCTTCGGCTTCATCTTCGACGTCGTCTTGTGAGACCAGTGTGTAGATCGGAAGCATTGCCGATCGGTAGGTTCTCTGTTTCGCTCTGCAGCAGGCCCTCAGGCAGAGTCTGGCAATGCGGCGTAGCATGCGCAGCAGGACGAGCATCGCCTTGCAGAGCAGCTTCATGATCTTTAAGCCAACGTAGATGGTCAGGGAGAAGAAGTACAGTGCGATGAAGACAATCGCAAGCCAGTATGTGGATGAACAGTGTGGATTGGCAAGCCGCGTCCAGCATACAGTGCACTGTATCATTTCACAGAATGGTTGTGCTGGACACAGCTCACTGAGTTCCTTTACCAGCAGACCTCGGTTCCAGATCTTAGCTGTGATCTGGTGTTCTGCGAGGTTGATCTCTGCAGGGAACAGAATCGTCTCGCGTGTCACTGGAAAACTTCTCTTGTAACAGATTGGCTGCGAGCCGACTCCTTGAGCGAGCTCGAGTCGCACTCCACCCTTTGTGCAGGTCATCGTGCACGTGTTGCAGTCTGTGTGTCGAATGTTGCGGGCCTCTTGGTAGATGCTCAATTGAATCAATTGATAGAAATTATATGTATTTTTGTAAATTCAAGGAAAATGTACAGATTTATTTACAGAAAAATTAAATTTTTATTTTTGTATGGTACTGTCTGCAAATGTGGGTGTTTCGCCTCCACCGCTTGACACCCGAGAGACGCGCGAGGCTCGTCAGAAACGACGCGTCCCCTTTATATCGTGCAATTATTTCGTAGACTCATCATGGG
>JASAMY010001428.1:0-54785 GCA_030248085.1 Paralinhomoeus sp. GSCO2_6 | reverse complement strand
AGAGAACCCTCAAAAGCTGGGATACCGTACCCCCGACCGCGAGAAAATTTTTCCCGCAAAAACGGCCTCACCAAGATACCGTAACTGCTCTGCTCCCGCGGGGGGGGGGTGTTACTACTGGGTATTTATACCTTTTTTTTTACCAAAAAGCACCAGTATAACTCAAAGAGTGGCCAGCTACCCCCCCCCCCCGGGGTAGCCACCGACACCCCCCCCCCCCAGAATTCGGCCATTTGCCCACCCCCACTCTTCCAGACCCGGTTACAGGTATGAAGCCAACCCTGGCGCACACAGCCCACACTCACAAGATAGTCAAGTGGAGGGGGGGGGGATTTCAGTTAGGATGAGGGCCTCGCTATCGCATTAGCTGGACCAAAAGCGCGGCGCTGGTTAGGGCCCAGATTTTGAATTTTTCACCACAAAATGCTCACAGTCGGTGCGTGAAAATCCCACTCCTCGAGTTACAGGTGTGAGGGAGGGGGGGGGGGGGCTGTATGTAGATCACATAGGGAAGCACCGAACCGAATGCAGGCGACACACTACTGGCTTAGGTCCTTTAGACAATGATAGCAACTCCATTCATTGAATTGATATGATAGCTATTTGTTTGGTGAATTGAACATTCTTTGTACTGAGACGTTGTACTTCGTACATTCTGTCTGCTTTGGCTAGGTACCAAAGGAAGGCGTCCACGCACCCAGCTGTTTGAGCTGTCCAAAGCGAATTCTGAATCTCCGTTCCAGCAGTTCCTGCGAGATATTCGCATAGCTGAGCGTGTGCTTCGCATAGGGCAGTCCGCGCACGTAGGGCGTATGGTAAAGCACTGAGTGTTTCACGTAAAACCACAAAGTGAGACAGAACACAAAGATAACGACCACTTCATAGCTGAAAGGCGTGGGGGGTCATAGCTGTAACTGGTGGGGGCACTATTTTTCCAACACCCCCCCTAGAATTTCCCCAAGAGATTTTCACCTTGTCTAAAACGATGCAAGTGAGTAAATGTTGGTGTTTTTCAGTGCCTTTTAGTGTTCTACGACCATAAAACGGCTAAATAACACTATTTAGAGTCAATTTTCACCCATTTTTGGCCAAAAAGCACCAGTATGAGTAAAAAAGGCCAGCTACCCCCATTTTTGCTCCACCCCCCCCCCCCCCACTTCCAGACCCGGTTACAGGTATGGTGGGGGTACAACAATCTCAATTAAATAAACAGGTCAAGGTTATAGGCAAATTACGTAAATACACGAAAAAAAGTTTCCGCGTGAAACTTTGTTGCAATATTCCTCTGCACTGTGTAACTGTACAAGTTATTCTTAAACACAACTACAGACACAAAACAGCAAACTTGCCGTAAAATGTAAATTCTCAAAAATCGCCACGCAAAAACAAGCGTATTCCTCGAGCAAACGCCAGCGACAAAGAGCTGCGTGGCGTTGAGGAAATTCAGCTGGGAATCCGTCGGCATTTCTCGATTAAAAACGCCGCATAACACGCACAAATAAATAAATATATACTAAATGGAAAAGTTAAATGCGCAACTACAGAGCCACGTAAAAAGGCAACAAATAACTATGGCCACAAACAAGAACCACAAAAATGCGCAAGTTTATTCGCGGCTATAAAATTAAATCCTACGCAACGCAACACAGGGCCAGATTAAGAAAGGAATCGCATGGCTTCAGTCGAGAGTAGTGAGCGGGAACGATTATACATCGCTTCAACTGTACGTCATCCGATTTCTAAGATTTCGATTTCGCGACATAAATTTCACAGAATCGTCTGCTCGAGCAAAATCTCCCCATAGCCAGCGGGCGGCGGATACCAAAAATCCGAGAATTGCACGTCCAGAATCGCACCGTCGTCGACTAAATTGGGCGTCATTTTTTTCAATTATTTTAATTTTAATTAATTTTAATTAAAGTTTATTCTCCTTTAATTCGTCTTCGCACAACTTGGATGCACCGACAAAATCGCGGTCATATGAACATGCTACCCCATGCTTTACAAGTCAAGGCTGCCTACACAGCGTCTGCATTCGCTTCTAAAACAGTTTGCCAACAATTCTGTCTTTTGTAACCGTTGCTGTTGTACTGCACCATTTGCAGTTGGGGCGGACAGGAAGGTGGCACCTTATTGGTGGTGAAGTGAGGAAGTGGGAAGGGGTAGCGCGTTTCACGATGGACAGCACAATACCAGAATACCAATACATAAAAAAACACTGCAATTTACCATAAAAGAGCGGGAAAACGTCTCCCTTGACGCCGGCGATACTGCAGTCGATCGGCTCGCCATTACGGTAGAAGCACAAATCCACGTGGTCGTAGGCCACGCCCTCCAATTTGCATATACACTTTGCAATTTGCCATTTTAAAAAATTTGCATTAAATTTAAATTTTGCAATTTGGGGTGTGTGTACGCGTGATCATGACCATACATGTAACTGGGGGTTGGGGCCCCCCGCCGGAATTTTGCCCCTACCCAGCCCCCCCCCCCCCCCCAGAATTCTTCCGAAGTTTCCAACTTGTCTACAATTGTAAAAAGTAGTGCACTTTTCGTCTCTTTCAGTGTTTTTTTTACCTTAAAACAGCTAAATAACGCTATTTATAGCCTATTTAAACCTATTTTGACCAAAATTGCCTATTTAGACACTATTTAGGTACATTTTTTCCTTTCTGGGACCCCTCCCTCTTCAAATCTGCGTACTCCCACGCCCCCCTCCCCAGAATGGTCTCCGACCCCCCCCCCCCACTTCAAAAACCCGGTTGCACGTATGATCATGACTACATGTATCGATAAGCTGAATGAATTCATTCATCGCATATTCGGGGACAACTCACGATCACGTCTCCCTCTTCAATGCGACTCGAAGCTTCCAGAAAATCGGTTCTCTTTTCCGAATTCAAGCCCTCTTCCGTCGCATTGATGGGCTTGCCATTTTCGGGATTGTCTGATTTGGTTGCATTTGTTCCCTCCGAATTGGCTGCGGTCAAATTCGCCTGCGCAATCTGCTGATTCGCATGGTAGACAATGGCGTCTTGTCTAAATGAGGGTATCTATTTGCTATGTCGTCATGCGATTGGAAATGTGAATGTAGACAACATGGTCGCTCATCTATGACACGACACGAAAGACCTAACAAATGGGACCTCAAGGCCCAAGCCAAGGCGGTGTCGCCAGGCACCTCGGCCGTCAGGTCGAACCCTTTGAGGCCTACGCCGACAGCCCACGCGCCTCCTTGCTGCACTTTGACCTGGAAATCGATGGACTTTCAGACGCGCAAATTGCTACGATCACTGCAACTTTTACGCATGGGACGCATGAAATGAATATTCGTTAAAGTTAATTAAATTAAATAACCATACCTCAAAGTAGCTTTTGTCTTGCAGCAGCGGCGCGCTGCCGAACGCGGCGCCGCGACCGCAGAGTCGTTGACCCGACTTGACCAGCACGGCGTCTCTGCCTCAAACGAAAAACGGTATGGACATTTAATTCGTTTCGTAGGTTAAAAAATAATAAAACAAAAAATAAAAGCAGTCACAAGTGGGCATCACTAATCTCTTCTTCCGGGTTCCTCCAGGGTTTTAGGTTCAACAGAGAAACGAACGACGGACTGCGACTGATAACTCAACAACGTAGAATTTCAACAACAACAAAAAAGAAGAAAAGAATTGCCAATGGCGGCGGAGTCGATTCGAACCCGCGACACTCCCTCCTCCTCCAAGCGGTACGCGTAGGAGGTGGTCGCCGTGAAGCTGGGGCCTTGCACGCAGTCGAGAACCACGCGAAAGCAACTCGCCATCCTAGCGACTTCCTTTAGGGAATACCCGATCCATGTGAACCATGTGCACCATGTGAACCGACCTTCTTTATTACGGTGCGACATGTTTCTCTCTTGTCTCCCCGTCTCGCATATCTCGAAACGTGTGGGGGTTATCGGGTGACCGAAGGCAACCGCCACTCTTTAAAAAACTTTAAAAAAAACACTTTATTTTTCACGACAACCACCTGACACAGCACAATGGCCGTTAACTGAATCATCAGATCACAGGGCGGCGCCGCATACATAGGTAACAGTGGGCGTTATTCTGCCGCGAGGCAAGGTGGGCCCCCACCTGGCACTGATTTTTGGCCGAAGCCACGGTACAGCCCGAAACCGGAGCAGTGGTTTAAACCCCTTGCCCAAGGGGGTAGCCGTGGCCTTGCCCAGCAAGGAATCGAACCCCCGACCTCGCGGTCAGGAGTCCAACGCCTTACGGACTACGCCACAGCCCCACTCTTATTTGTCTGTCGTCGGTCTGTCCGTGCGCGTGCGCGTGTGGTTCGTCGGAGGTCGTCGGAGGTTCGTCACGTCGGCTCCGAGCCTGCCGCGGCGGTGCGTGGTCATGATAAGGTCGTCAGGACTTCCCAGAAATCCCTAGCGCAATAGCTTGTAGCGTAGGCCTAGAGCCTAGAGCGAGGCAGGTAGCGGTCATTGGTGGGCGCCGAGCGAACGCGACTGCAGGCGACGAGAACGTGGCTGGTCGCGGTGCTGGGCCGCGAGCTGCACGCGGCGCTCCAGGGCGGCCCCAAGGCCCTCCGCAAGCCAGTCAGCCTACTCGTCCGCCTCCCTCGGGCAGGCTCCGATCGCGCTCGTTGCAGGCGATCGCGACTCCCTACTGAACAATCGCAGCGCCGTGCTCAAGGAAGCGTTACAAGAATTGCGGCTCTCGGAGGACGCTCTGAGCTACGTGCGGGCCGTGCTGCGTGTCGCCATTGGCCATCTGCTCGACGTGGCGTCAAGACTTCCCCAGCGGCAAAATTGGTTTCGAAAGAAACTTTGCCAATGATTTGGGACGTTTTTCTTGGTACTCTCCATACTACTCTTTCATGCCTACGACTCTAGGTAGTAATAGGATTGTATTTTCCAAAGCAGCAGCGGACCACCAAAGCGTTGAGCTTTATTAGTTCTGAAGCAATTTTTCTACACTTTTCGGTTTACCGTCAGCCTTCCAAGAGAAGCGCGCAATCTTTCAATTTGAATTCGTCCAGTAGACCGCTTTCCACAGCAACATCACCAAGAGCCAGAGCGTGACGTTGCCGTCTGTCACGGCGAATGTCGACCCTTAAAGTGTTGGTGCTAAATTACATTAAATTTGATTACATTTCGCCATGCTCTATACAACTGCCACCGCGAAAGTGTTAGAATCGTTTGTAGCCACGTGGGCGACGTGCCGCCGTGCACTCAGCTGAACTGGTGAGTCAAAAAACCTTTGGTGGAATCGTCGGGCGGCATGGCTGAGCTGCTGCTCGACGTTGGTTGCATCTCCGTCTCAGAAATCGTCCGGTTGCATCTCGGCTTCGGCAGCGTTTTCCTCACCTGAATTGACATGTTTCTCTCTCTACGAACTATTTTGTGTACAATGTGACGTCTGCTTCAGCCAATAGAGAAATAGAAAACTGCGGGCAATTCAACGTTCTTTGTCAGCTGACGACTTTGGCATAAATACATAAGAATTCTTTGAACCAAGCAAGCAAAGAATTCTTATTCGACCAACTAAGGTGACCAAGCATTGACATTCCTTAGAGTCAACTCATTCATTATGTGCATGGTGCACATGCATGGTGCACCATGGATGCATGCATGGTAAAACTCGAGGCAGGCATTAGGCAGGAATACATTACTATTTATTTTAACGTTTTCAACAGAACCATCGCTACAATGTATGCATAAGCGAAAAAACGAATCATACATCAGTCGAATATTCTTCGCTTCTGAACTTGTCCCAACCGTAGCATTCGGAGTTTTTGTCGTTATAGGTGGTTAAGAAATCCAACAAAGGCTGGAAATACTCCAGAAGTGCGGAGGTGTCCATCTTTGATTGCCCTGAAAAGCAGTTGCGCTGTCAGCCAGAAATCAAGCTCAAATTAAGTTTCCGTAAATTAACCCCTTCTTTCTTTAGTTAGCCCCCCCCCCCCTCCTTATGTTTGCACCCCCTACTACGGATCGAATGAAGCAATTAGCACCCAGGAGGCTAATTATAATGTTAAAATTAATCTGTTTTATAAAGTACATAAGTTCACTCGTTATAAGGTACGGATGGATGGATTGCTGCTGCGGCGAGAGCAACGCACCGGTCATGCGGTACATGGCCACGGGCCATGGCTGGCTCGAGCCCATCTGCAGCATGTCGCCCAGAAGGCGGCCCGCGTCCTCGTTGCCTCCGAAATCGCATCGGTGCAGGGGCCCTTGGTGCTTGGCCACGCTGCACATGGCCTTGTAGAACTGGAACGTGACCACGCGAGCAATGAAGTACCTGAAAAACAGTGCGTGCGTACGTGCGTGCGTGCGTGCTTGCGAGCGTGCAAGCGTGCGTGAGCGCGTGCGTGCGCGCGCGTGCGTGCGTGCGTGCGTGCGTGCGCGCGCGCGCGTGCGTGCGTGCGTGCGTGCGTGCGTGCGTGCGTGCGTGCGTGCGTGCGAGCGTGCGTGAGCGCGTGCGCGCTGCCTCTCGCCTCAAGTATTCAACGTTTGAATTAATGTGGAACTTGGCCGAAGGATCAAACGCATCGTCTGGCCGCTTAGTCGGTGGCACTACTCCCTAAAAAAAAAACGATTAGAAAAAAAACGTCAGCAATGGTTCTACAGTTGGCTACAGTGCACTGCTTTTTCTAAGCAAATGTTGTTACCTGCCAGTTCGTGCGCAGCTTCCACCAAAATTTATTCCAATCTTTGGGCGGAACGCATCCATCAAATATTTTGTACCGAAAATCATCCATGAGGTAGCCAAAGGGCAGAAAGGCAATGTTTTCCATAGCCTGGAATCGATTTGCAAATTCGCAACAATGACACAGAGGCGAAACCGGAACCGTTTACTATAGGGCAAAATCGCTTTGAAACGTTGTTTTTGCTTTGATCGAATATTCTGTAGCATGGTTCATTTGGTGACTAGAGCTTCATATTTTTAATTGCACTCGCACTTGTGGGCGAAAGAAACTCACCTGCGTGAACAGATAGTTGATTTCTTGCTCTGGGTCTACTTTAAAATCTTTTGGCAGCAGGCCAATTTTCTTCAGGTGCTCAGGCGTGGACACTGACAGCGAGAGCGTGTCCCCCACTGCCTCGTGGAAGCCCGCATTCGCGCTGTCTCTAGAAATGATGGCGCTGAGTGAGTGGTTGATTGGTTTGATTGGTTGATCACCTATAAGGTGAATTCTTATTGGAATTTCACGCCCAGGTCAAAAGGACAACTTTTTGTGGCCAATCGAGGCCGAATATCTCAGCGGTCTAACTGACGCTCGAGCGTGATAATGTTTTATTTTCAATATTAATTTTGAAAATTTCTCGGCACCCGTATGTAGTTTTGTTAAGCTTAGATGACCTTCCCGATCGGCGCTGTTGTGAAACCGAGACTTGTTGTCTCGGGACGCATTTGGTTACGTTTCAATTTCAATTCCATGGATGAGCAGGTTGTAGCAAGAAGAAAATTTTATTTTGGCTTGTCGGCTGCAGACGTTGGAAACAACGTCCCAACCTATTGTGTACCGTAGTATACTGTTCAAAATGTTGTACTTGCCGATGTACAGCAGCCCACCTGTAAATATTCGGCAGGCCAGCGTACTGCATGAAGTACTCGACGTGTCCCATTTCGTGGTGTACGGTCAGCAGTTCCTCCTGCGTCACGACGGTGCACTGCTTGATGCGAAAGTCTTTGGCGTCGTAGAAGTCCCACGCAGAGGCGTGGCACACGACCTCGCGGCCGTCGGCCGGCTTCTCGATGAGACTCTCTAAGAGTTACCGTAGTCTGGTCGGCACAGCAAGCTACACCAGATCGAATGCGTACGTGCGTCCGTGCGTGCGTGCGTGCGTGCGTGCGTGCGTGCGTGCGTGCGTGCGTGCGTTCGTGCGTGCGTGCGTGCGTGCGTGCGTGCGTGCGTGCGTGCGTGCGTGCGTGCGTGCGTGCGTGCGTGCGTGCGTGCGTGCGTGCGTGCGTGCGTTCGTGCGTGCGTGCGTGCGTGCGTGCGTGCGTGCGTGCGTGCGTGCGTGCGTGCGTGCGTGCGTGCGTGCGTGCGTGCGTGCGTCGGCGACCCACTGTTCCAAAAGTTGTCGTTCATCTCGATGAGACCGAGATCGGAAAAGAATTTGTCGGCCGTTTGAAACATTTTCAGGGCAGTGTAGTTTTGCTCCTTCATGGCCGCCTCCACGTCGATCTTCGCCTTGTTCGGATAAGGCAGCATGCTCTGAGCGATGTTCGACCACGTCTGCGCCCACCTACAATAAGTATAGCACCGCAGCTGCTTGTGGAGTGCGTTGCGTGTGTGTGGCGAGCGATCAAGTGAATCGCTGCTGCGATATGTGCGTGCGTTTGATAAGGGTTCTATGTAAGATGCCCACGGTACCTACAGATGCAGCATTTTTCAGAAGAGCAAATGATTGTTTGAGGCTCTGATAAGGCCTGTGCGAACGAGTGCGCTGGCGCGTGCGTAATTGCGCAATCAGTCAAGTTGTTTACTCTGCAGCGCAGACTCTAAAGTGTTCTTCCTCTTCAAGAATTTGCGTGCATTACCTACAGATACGTGTATATAATTAAAATAAAACGTTGTTTTGATTTCAAGATTTTTAAAACAAAAATACAATTACATGTTGCCAAAGAGGTGCGCGGGCACAGCGGCGGTCCTCTCTTTGAGGTCGTCCCTGTAGACGTCATAAAGTTTCCTTCTGACGTACGCGTGCAGTTGCTCGTAGAGCGGCAGCAGCTAAAACGGGTTTACAATGTCTAACTCAGACTCGACTCAATCAACCTATAAGCCACTCGGTGTCAGAATTCTTGCGAATTGGTGACTTTGGTTGAACTGAGCGAGTGCGTGCGTGCGTGCGTGCGTGCGTGCGTGCGTGCGTGCGTCGTACGGGACGGAACCTGATAAAGAAGCTCCTCAGTTTGCACTCCGATGTCGTCGACCTCATAGAGTTGCCGCCAATAATCTCCGGTGTCTTTGAAGTTGTCTGGAAAAGAGGACTATAGATCTGCCAACTTCAATTGTGTAGACCGAATTGCCTTGTCTTACACATCGTGCGGACTTTTTATGTGCGCTGTTATGGAAGGAAGCACATTTGTGCGTGTTTGTCATAGGTACCAACAAAATTTTTTGCCAGAGAACCAAAACCATTTCCGCAAGTGCCACCGTTTACCCGCTCGGGCGCCCTCGTTGCTCAGGGCCACGAAGTCGGTGTAGTTCTGGAAGCTGTGCTGGGTCGCGTCTCGCCAGGCGTTGAAGAGGTACTCCAGCTCCTTGTAGTCCCGGCTGTTGGCCATCCTCTCCGTGATGTTCGGGTCCAGGTTCCACTGAGCATCGCAGTCCGGCTGCCCTAGAAGTTCCAGTACAGTTTGTAGAGGGTGGCGCACTGCGCATTATACATACCGTAAATCCTCCAATAGTGCCCACGAGACAAGAAGCGCCACACGATTCGCGTTATGCAGGGACAGAAATCAAGCAGTAGTGGATGTAGAAGTCGTGTGTACAAAGCTACGCCCATTAATGAAAGACATTCCAGGTACTTTGAACTGTTAATCACATAAAACGCAAAAAAATTCAATAGTTCCTTGGGTAGAGCGAGGTTGAAAGTATAGCGCCCCGGGGCACCATTGGAGGATTTACGGTACGTTTGCATGGTGAGACACCCCCAGTTCCCAGGTACATACAGCATGGTCGGTCACACGACACACGGTTTGCTCGCTTGCACAGCAACTTCTCGAAAGGAACACGCTTGAAGGGCAGTGGACTGTAGTGGGGTAAGTGGGGGAGGGGGGGGGGCAAGAGCGGTAAGGGGATACTTGCGAAACATTTGGAAAGTTTAGACACCATTGCTGCTGCTTTCAGCGCACCTGCATTCCAAGCGCAGACTGTTGCGCCCGAGTAAGCGGTTTGGAGATCGGTGGACAGCGCAGCCAACCTGCTGCTATCGGTGTTGTTTAATCGAATGCCTACGGTAGAAATCTTTCTGAGCTGCCGCCTCAGATCCTCGCTTCTGCAAAGAAGACACATCTGCAGACTCGTGGGCGGTACACTGCTTGTACACGGTTGAGCCCCAACTCAAGAATTGGCTGATCAAAGTTAAAGTTGTTTGGTCTTAGCTTTTATATAAGTGTTTAAATTAAAAGAATCCTTCCTGAAATTGCAACTTGAATTTGAAGCGCAACTCACATGACTTCGTCTATGTTGAATTTCTTTAAAACTTCATCAGCTTTGTCTCTTTTAAAGGTGGCCAGTCTCACAAGCCCCTTCTCATACGCATCCTGTTTTCCCTTGTCCTTGATGTCGACGTTGTAGTCCCACTCAGCCAACGTCTGCACGTGCGTGCGTGCGTGCGTGCGTGCGTGCGTGCGTGCGGGCGTGCGCGCGCGCGCGCGTGTGTGCGTGCGTGCGTGCGTGCGTGCGCGTGCGTGCGCGTGCGTGCGTGCGTGCGTGCGTGCGCGCGTGCGCGCGTGCGTGCGTGCGTGCGTGCGTGCGTGCGTGCGTGCGTGTATCAGCTAGGTATGTCCGCCCTGGCAATAGTCTCGGAGGGACCACTCTATTCCTGACTCAATCCAAACCTCTCTTTCGAATTCCGCCACTGTACCGCAGGCTGGACGACAAGAACGCACCACCACCCGTGGTTCTACAGGGAGGTTCTGCAGCGTCAGGTGTAGCAGTGGAGAAGAGGGACCGAAATACAGTATTCTACCGAACGAGGGCATTCATAGTGTCACACGCGCATGTGGAAAAAACTGTATAACCTGTGCATTTATTAACACACGTGACTACATTACGGTAGGCTCTACCAATCAAAAGTTGACGACTAATGCATTGAACGAAACAGTGTGGGACTGTAAAACTAAGAACGTTGTGTACCTTATCACATGCAGAAAATGTGATTATCAGTATGTAGGAGAAACGAAGCGATCCCTAGCCTGTAGATTTCGAGAACATAGACTGGCGATTCTCAAAGGCACAAATTGTCAACAGCTCTACACACACTTCAGAACTGACGGACATACGGTGTCTGACATCAGCATAGAAATCCTGCAGAGCTTCAGAGACGGAGACGCGTATGCAGACAAGAGTAGGCTTGAGGCTGAGCATTTCTGGATTAAGCAAATGAATAGTCTGTACCCCTGTGGTTTGAATACAAACTGTAAAGGCATTGGCAACGTACTCGACGCGTTTGACATGCAAAACATTCCAAGTAATAAGAATCCGTACTTTAGCGCATTAAGAGTGACACGGGAACGCAAAATTAACTTCACCAAAAAACACAAAGATCGTAAGCATAAGCACAATCCAACGGATACGGAAATAGAAAGCTACATAAGAGAATTTGAAAAAATCCACATCGGAGACCAAACACAAATGCTACAGAAAACCAGAAAAAAGTACATACAGTACCTGTATTTTCGGTGTATGGCTAAAGGCCTACAACAGCATACCTACGATAAAATACTAGCCTATCTGCAGAGTACCTCACGAAGACACAACGCTGATGAAACACAGAAGCGACGGACAGTAAGGGTTACAGTACTACATACGAATCAAGTAGTGTCACGAATTGGAATTGCCAAATTATTGAAGGCAACAAGGATCGGTAAACTCATCAGCAAACCAATGGAAGCTGTTGACTGGACCGTTCAGGTGGTGTACAAAACAACGTCACCAGCATGGCTACAAGTATGCAACTACACCAAAATACTGCGACAGCTTACAGCTGCACAGCTTGGAGAACATCTTCTGAGCTTGGAACGCTGTAGATGCAACGAAATTTATAGGGACGGACAATTAGGACATGTGGTTACCGGTGACCTGAATATTGTAGAAAATACCGAACTTAGACAATTTATGAATCTCGGTACAAAATACAAAATTAACATGACAACTGACAAAAATAAAATTGCTAGTTCGATACTGACAGATCTGAATCGGTACCTCAGTAGCCTAAGAGCCAAAAATGTACTCACAGAAAGAGACTGCACCAAATTAGCCGGCAAATATCGAAAAATAATAGAAACTAGAATTGATCAAGAGATTTACAGTACTCCACAGAACCTAAGACTTTCAAATAAAGGGATACAGTACCTGGAAGCGTTTCAAAAACGGTACATAATTACAGTTACCGACAAAGTGCCAGGCAACTACTCCATCCTATGCAAAAATTATTATTTGAAAAAGCTCTGTGATGAATGTGGCATATATATTGAGAACGACAGAATTACTATACATGGAAATGCAGTCTTCACACCGACAAATGACAGGGTGGATCAAATTCTGGAAAAACACAAACGTCTCATGAGCACATACGGTGTAAAACCTGAAAATAGAAACGTTCTGCCTATACTTTTTGCCAACCCGAAATTACACAAAAGACCATCAGCATTCAGAGCTATCGTGGCAGCCAGACAATCCAGTTTAAAACCACTTGAGAAACTGTGCAAACACTACCTAAGTCACTACGCTTTGCACTTTAAGCGGTACTGTGCGATGATAGCCAACAGAAATGGACAAACTCGTTACGTCTCAGTAAAAAGCTCATTTGAGGTTGTTGAGCAGCTGCGCACAATGACCAACGTGAAGCGTATATACAGCGGTGATTTTTCAGCATTGTACCCCTCACTGAAACACGACACAATTATGAGTGGCATTAATGGTATAATTGACCTATGCCACAAAAATGCCAAAAGCGACTACCTGTACAGAAAGGGCGAACAAATACAATATGCTAGACAAGGTGCCGGCGCAAATACCCTGCACAAAAACGAAATAAAACAGCTATGCAAGGAAATACTACAAAATTCGTACATGGTATTTGCTAACACCAAGTTCAAAACAATAAAGGGATGCCCACAAGGTGGCGCTACCAGCTGTGACATGGCTGATCTCTGTTTGAGCTGGTTCGAATTTGCATGGCTGAGTCGTAACAGACTACGTACAAACCAAGCGATCTTTCGGTATGTGGATGACCTGCTAGTTATAAACATTGAAGACTTTCAGACGGTAGCTAAAGATATCTATCCTAATGAACTGCAATTAAACGACACAACAGTTTCAAACCAGCTGACACATTACCTTGATGTCACGGTGCACCTAGCTAACTGCAGTCTAAGTACTACAGTATACAATAAAACTGATGATTACACCTTCAACATCACTAGATTTTTCAAAAGCTCGAGCAATGTACCCATGAACATGCCATATGGCGTACTTAAAGGTCAAATTATACGCATAATTAGGCTGACTAGAGACGAATCAGACTTTATTAGAAGAGTACAATGTATCATCAATGAGTACAAAAATAACGGTTTCGAAGAAAACAGAATTTTGAAAACCATTATGTCAGTACTACACAATTATGAATATAAAATTAAATGCATGATGCCAAACTTCAACAAGAAGCGCATGATTAATTCTATGTTGAACAATCAAGTTCATATGATGGTTAAATCGGTAAATACAGTACATACGATGTAAAGAACGCACAGAACTATAACGACACGTCTAATGCAAGTGCACGATTTACTAATTCAAGGTTTTAAATTCAACAATTCGCTACAAGTTTATAGAAATATTTATAGAATATCGCAAGCTACAGGAAAAATTTTTTAAAAAATTAAATTATGGCAGAGAATGCGACTACTGACGCGGAATTTCAAGCGCGGTTTGTTGACAAGGTGGTTTCTTTTTCTCACTTTATGTGGTCTGAAGACCCATGATGAGTCTACGAAATAATTGCACGATATAAAGGGGACGCGTCGTTTCTGACGAGCCTCGCGCGTCTCTCGGGTGTCAAGCGGTGGAGGCGAAACACCCACATTTGCAGACAGTACCATACAAAAATAAAAATTTAATTTTTCTGTAAATAAATCTGTACATTTTCCTTGAATTTACAAAAATACATATAATTTCTATCAATTGATTCAATGTACCGCCATGTTTCTCTCCTTCTCCAATTTGTTATTGAAAACGGCCAAATATTCCTTGACTTCGTCATCAGCGTCGCCAGCGCAAGTTCATCGTTCTGTTTTCCGCAAAATTTTGCGCGCACGATTAAATCGCTCGAAATGTGTCATCTTTACCGAAGACGCTGCAGCAAGCGAGCAAGCGCAGCCAATTAGCACGAGCAAAGCGCGGGCGTCCATCTTCGAGCACTGCAAAGGCCGCCGCTCACTCCAACGCGCGGCAAGGCGCACAATTACGACTCCAGCGCAGCAGCCAGGGACGGTTGGCAGCTGGGCAAACCGGGATTGAGAGTCGTTGAAGGCGAGCGCTGCTGAGATAAGACGGACAGCTCTGGACAACTCCTGCGCGTATAAGGCCGTCTTTACGGCGCGAGGCGGCGCCGTGCCGAGCGAGCTCTCGGCAAAAACACGCATAGCTGCCACCTCTTTACGACTTCTGCTGCAGTAGAAACTGATAACGCGTTTGGGGTGTGTGCCTGCTGGCTGCTGCTGCTAATGTATGTCGCGTTGCGCGGCTCAAGAAGCTTCGCTCGCGTTGAAAATGACGCAATTGCGCGACAGAATCTCACGGCGGGACAATGAGGCACGGCGCGCCACTGCGAAATCTGCACATCGTATACGCTCGCAACCGCAGCACCTCAACATTTTGCAGCAGTTGTTACAAATATCAGTGCGTACATCCTCAACCCTTTCTATCACTTCAAAAGCCGACGGTCCTGCGGCTAAAGACAATTTGATTTTCTCTAGAAGAAAATTTAGACATGGAACCCACTGTCATGAACATTGATTTTGCTTTGCACTACCGCTTGCGCACTACCAATAAAACTGAAACTGCGTTCTGTGCCCGTGCATACCTAGGTGTCAAATTAAATCGACATTGGCATTTTTTGTTGAAATTCTTCCAATTGCATCAAACACTTAGAAGTTGCAAATTGTACGTTATGCACTCGTGTGTACGTACGTCACAGTTCGAGTTCCTGTTGTTGTCGCTCTTCTTGAGCTGTTTTCTGCCGTTTGCTGGCCTCTGAGAACGCGCGCGACGTTTTGCGTCGCGACAGCGCGTCAGGGGGCACCGCGCCTATTCAGCGCAGTGGGACTGAGTGTGTGTGTGTGGGGGGGGGGAGGATAGCATAATCGGTACACTCCCAGTGCGCAGGCAAGTCGCCGTTCTGTTGTTCTCTTGGCCACTTGGAGAGCAGTCGCAGTGGTGGTTGTAAAGTGCACAATGCGTATGCCATTCTGTCGCCCGCTCCGCGCGGTGTCCTCTCGGCGCTGCCGTCCTCCATTCAGTTTGCCGATTTGGGCGCATGCGTTGTCAACTTGCGCGGCCCGTCCCCTCCAGTCAGAGTCAGTTCACTAGAGGCGAGCAATCGCATGAGTACCGTGCGAGCCGATCCTGTGCAGGCAAATCGGAGACCACTGCGAGCGTGCGCGTGAGTTGACTCGAAGAGAAAAGATGAGACTGAAACCAGGCCTCCGAACTCGTTGGAATGGCTTCTGCGGCTGTGCTGTTAATTGTGGCGGCAGCGCTCGTCGTCAAAGGTGCGATTGGTTTGAAACGCTGAGAAATTGGGTAAAACGCAACTCTAAAATAATTCGTTTGCAGGTTACTCTGATGCTGACATCACCAATGTGAGGGCCAATGAAATGCGAATTGATTGGGGCCGCAAGAAGCGTGGTGAAGTCGAGCTCGTCAACTGGGGTCGCAAGAAGCGAGCTGAAAGCGAGCTCGTCCACTGCGAGCTCGACCCCAGTCGACAGCTCTCTTCTTGCGACCCCAGTCGACAGCTCTCTTCTTGTGGCCGAAGTCAACAGCTGTCTTCTTGCAGCCCCAGTCAACAGCTCTCTTCTTGCGACCCCAGTCGACAGCTCTCTTCTTGCGGCCCCAGTCAACAGCTCTCTTCTTGCGACCCCAATCGACAGCTCTCTACTTGCAACCCCAGTCGACAGCTCTCTTCTTGTGGCCCCAATCAACAGCCCGCTTTTTGCGGCCCCAGTCGACAGCTCTCTTCTTGCGGCCCCAGTCAACAGCTCTCTTCTTGCGACCCCAGTCGACAGCTCTCTTCTTGCGACCCCAGTTGACAGCTAGTCTTGTGGCCCCAGTCAACAGCTCACTTCTTGCGGCCCCAGTCGACAGCTCTCTTCTTGCTGCCCCAGTCAACAGCTCTTTTCTTGCGACCCCAGTGGATGAGCTCGCTTTCAGCTCACTTCTTGGGACCCCAGTCGACAGCTCGCTTCTTGCGGCCCCAGTGGATGAGCTCGCTTTCAGCTCACTTCTATTCTTGCAACCCCAGTCGACAGCTCTCTTCTTGCGGCCCCAGTCAACAGCTCGCTTCTTGCGGCCCCAGTCGACAGCTCTCTTCTTGTGGCCCCAGTCAACAGCTCTCTTCTTGCGGCCCCAGTCAACAGCTCGCTTCTTGCGACCCCAGTCGACAGCTCTCTTCTTGCGGCCCCAGTCAACAGCTCTCTTCTTGCGGTCCCAGTCAACAGCTCTCTTCTTGCGACCCCAGTCGACAGCTCTCTTCTTGCGGTCCCAGTCAACAGCTCTCTTCTTGCGGTCCCAGTCAACAGCTCTCTTCTTGCGGTCCCAGTCAACAGCTCTCTTCTTGCGGTCCCAGTCAACAGCTCTCTTCTTGCGGCCCCAGTCAACAGCTCTCTTCTTGTGACCCCAGTGGAAGAACATCAGATAGGTGTCCTGACTGTTGACGGGGGGCCCAGTCGGCATTGGCACCGAGCTGCACGACGGTGCTGTCGTTGAACCGCCACCAAGAGTCCAGCTCGTCGACCAAGCAGTCCACCGTGTAGTGGCCGCTGTCGACGCTCGCCCCTGGCAGAGGCTCCTGGAGCAGGGGGGAGGGGCCGCGGAGCCGGCCGTGTCCACGGCGAGTCGTCGAGCGCCGCCCTGTCGAGCGCGCGTTGCGCCTTCTTTGTCCGGCGGTCCTGCTCCTCCAGGTCTGCAACCATGTATTTGACCTTGTCCAGGAACTGCTCCGCAAGCAAGACGACCGCGGCTCGGTCGAGACCGCAGCGGCTAAGCTTGATCTGCAATGCAACATACACAACACTGCACCCACCGTTCAGAGCTAAGCTAGAAGTCACCTCGAAGTCGGCCTTGTACTTGCGCAGCCTCTCGTTGACGCGCGCGTATACGTCTTGTTGGTGGGTCGCGGCTTTGCATTCCGCTTCAGCAGAGCGTCGATGCGGTCTGCGGTCTGAAGTGGCGCTGGCTCAGCTTCTCAAGGAAGAGGGAGAGCTTTGCATGACTGAGCCAATTGCAATGGTTGAATCACATGGCAATCTGTAGAATTATCATAACGACATAACCTCTTCAGGCGGCAGTGGTAACCCTCCGCGGCGTTAGTCGTCCGGTCGGCGTCCGTGAGCCAGTGATTGAACCAGTCTTAGCCGACGCGCTCCATCAAGTAGGCGTGCACATAGTCGCGGAAGGCGTTCAGCTCGGCGACTGGCCAGCCAGAGAAACCGGGAGGCGGAACCCAGCCAGTCGCCTCCAGCGGTGGGTTGCCCAGGTACAGGGCCCAGTTCCACTGCAGGACTGCCGGCGGCAGCAGCGGCATGGCGCAGACGTGGCGAATCCACCGCCAAATGACGTTCTTCTCGCCGAACGCCTTGCTGTAGAACCGCCAATGGCCCTTCTCCTTGACCTGCTGGCCCAGGACTGCCTTGGTGTAGTGAAACAGGCAGCCCTTCACCTTGCTGCTTCCGAAGACCGAGGCGACGGCGCGCATCTCAGCCTCCTCGAAGTCGGTCAAGACGTGCGCGAAGCCGACAATCATGCCCAGCTGTCCCCACGCCCATTTCAGCCTTCGGCTTTCAGCTGTCGGCCATCGCCAGCAGCGTCCTTCGTGTACAGGTAGTACAGCTGTAAACCGAAAATATTTTCGGTTCGGTAATTACCGAAAAATTATTTTCGGTAATAATCGGTAACGGTAATTACCGACGTTTTAACATCGGTTTTCGGTAATTTTCGATAAGTTTCGGTAATCTCTAAACTACGTACCAGTTGCTCCTGAAACGCAATAAAAACGACGTCTAGAGCCAATTAAAGGTTATCGAAGTGCCTCAGACATGTATGGTATGTACCTACATTTGTTCTGCAACAAGAGTAATTGAAAATTCTCCATTTAGCGGCTTGACCGATTGAGTGTATGTCCTCTGAGCGATACATCCTCCTATCCGAAACTGATGCAAAGAATATGTTGGCTATGATGATGGGGTCGCCTTATCGTCATGACATTTATTCATTGATTAAGAATTAGTCTTGCACATCACAAGAAAATGGATCGTTCTTCCGCAGTGTAGTTTACCCGACTGTGTGTGTCTGCGTGTCATGGTTGGTGCTGGCTTGGCTCTGTCTGACAGAGCGATGGCAGCGCTTCCTACTCTCTCCCCGGCAAAGCATACGAATGAAATAAAGACTTGCGTGCTGTGAATTCGACAGCCAAACATTTAAAATAAATCAAAAAAACATTACCGAAAATTACCGAAAAATAGGATCGGTAACTTTCGGTTTCGGTAATTACCGTTACCAAAAAAAGATCGGTAATTTACCGAAAATCGGTAATTACCGACTTGGGTTTACAGCTCTAAGAGGTAGTAACAGCGAAGGCAGCGGTAGTACGCGTCTCCGCTGGCGGCGCGCCGGCTCAACGTGTACACGCGCACCCCGCCACCCTGTCGTTGCACCGGCACGAGGAGGGCGGCACGCTTCGAGCTGACGTGCCACTCTGCATTTCTTCAAAGATCTCGCACACATCTTCCCGAGCCCAAACCTCCTCCTCGATCTTGCGCTTCATCACTTGAGTGGTTTCAATCAAATGCAACAGCCGAAGACAAAACCAATCTATCGCAGTTTCGATGTGCAGTTGATTTTGAATATTCTCTTCTTGTTCGCACATATAAAAGCACGCAATTCACCGTAGGATACGGTTGTCCGGCTGCTGTCCGGCTAGGAATTGTGGATCGCCACTCACACAGCACAATGACGCCCCGCATAAGACATTCTAACTAAGATTACGGTACTCTCGTTGTTCAAATCCTTATTTAACGCAATCAACCAGTGCTGTAACTGTTTGGCGATTTATTCGGTTGTGTAAAAGAAAAACACTTGCACAACTGAAATACGCTTTTCCAAGGACAGTTTGCGCTCAACCGTTTTTGCAGTGTCTACAAAATCAAAATTGCTTCGGCCACCGAATTGACATGACAACTGCACTCAAAACTGCACTCTTTATCCTTCTCAAAACTCCGCCGACTGCGTGCTTGCGTGTGGCCAGATGGCCATTGTCAACAGCTGCTGTGGGGTGTTCATAATTGCAGTGCGAAGCGAATCCACCGCTAGCGAAGTGGACCCAACACCATCGACTCTATGGGCTAGGAGGGCAACATACACGTTTTGCTCAAGAGGCTGCATGTGAATGGTCCTAGAGAACTCTAGAGGGCTGGCAAGCTGCAGACTGTAGGGCCGTCAGGTCTAGAAGCTCGGATAGAGCGGGTGTTGGCCGTCTCTGGCCGAGAGGTCGAGCAGGCGGAGGTCTTGGTCGATCTTCGAGATGCGTCGCTCGTCCTCGTCGGTCAGCTCGAAGTCGAACAGCGCCCGGTTCTCGCGCATGCGCGCCGCCTGCGCCGACTTGGCCAAGGCGACCAGGCCTTGCTGCAGGCACCAGCGCAGCGCCACCTGCGCCGCCGTCTGAACTTGGTTCGGACGGTTCGGTCGCGTCCCGGCGTGTAGCCGCCCGCCACGCAGCCAGCACTCGCCTTGCCGTACTGGGCGCCGACGCTCTTGAGCACCTCGTCCTCGAGCATGTCGGGCTGGCCCGCCTGGCGGAAGGCATGTCCGTTGTTGGCCAGCGGGCTGTAGGCGGTCACGACCAGGTCCTCTTTCTGGCAGCGCTTGACAAAGGTCGTCTGCTGCAGATAGGGAGAGACTTCGATCTGAAACCGGTCAGCCAACCAGTCGAGGTAGACGACGACGACGACAGCTCGCCTGGTTGACAGCCGGCTGTATTTTGGCGGAAGCCTTGACGCGTTTGATCTGCGCGACGTCGAAGTTGGAGACGCCGATGGAGCGGACCTTGCCGGCGGCCACGGCCTCCTCGAGCACGCGCCACGTGACCAGGTAGTCGACGTCGCTGTGCGCCGGCACCGTCTTCGCCTCGTCCTCCTGCACCAGCAGCAGCACAGACGTCGCGTCGCGCCCGCTACGCAGCCGGCACACGCACACCCACCCAGGGGAAGAAGTCTCCGCCTTCGCGGTAGCCCACCGGCCAGTGGACGAGCATCAGGTCGAGGTAGTCGAGCTGCAGCGCCTTCAGGATCTCCTCCAAGCCGGCCTGCGCCTGCTCGCGCGAGTGGTGCGTGTTCCACAGCTTGCTCGTGACGAACAGCTCGTCGCGTTTCACCTTGTACAACGACGCAACGCGGACAGTTAATTGCCGGAGGGGGGAGTCGGCGGGAGAGACCTTTCCGGCGTCCATGGCCTTCTTGAGGGCGACGCCCACTTCCTCGTGGTTCTCGTAGAGCGTGGCGCAGTCGACGTGGCGGTAGCCGGCCTCGAGCGCGGCGCCGACCGCGTCCACCGCCTCCTTGCCCTTCAACAGCCACGTGCCGAAGCCCAGCACCGGCATCTCGTAGCCGCTGTTCAACTTGATTTTTGGTTCCGCCATGGCGACTTCTCCCCTTCTCTCTCTCTCTCTCGCTCTTGCGACGGTGTGTGCTCACCACAGCACCAACTACTGGACTGTGTAGTGTGTAACGAAAGGGAGCGGTGTGCGCTAGACACTTTGTGAGGCGAGATCGGGAAGGGTAGCGGCGCAGAGGAACAACCACCTCCCAACTGGTGTCAGTGAACAGCAGCGTTGGTGCCGAGGCGGCGATACCAACAAAGACAGAGCGTTCGCAAAGAGGTATGCAGCTGCGCTACAAACGAGTAAAGAAAATCGTCGCTCGGCGCGCCTAGAGCGGTTATGCCCTACATTCTTCAATTGTGCTCCCTGGGCACTATGCTTTTATCCACAGCTCACTCTTTTCATATGCCGCGCATAATTCGTCCTCAAACTTTTCTAACCCTTACTCACTAACCTACTTGCGGTGTATTAATTTTTCTCCGCATCAGAATCAGGCATCAGGCATCAGCAATGGCATCCGCTGCAAGCGCACACCATAGGCTTTCTTCAAGCATTTGCCCAACCGTATGCGGCGGCGGCAAGTCGCGTGGCAATTTCGCGGCTCAATCAACGTACATAGGAAGACTCGAGCAAAAAGCAGAACAAGCAGCGCAATGTGCGCAATTGCGCCGCGGAAGTCAGTGGCGACGCGTCGACAGCTGCGTCTCGGTGCGCTTCTTGTTCTTGCGCTGCTCGCTGACGATGAATGGCTCCTCGGCCGCGTAGATGAAGTGGGCGAAGGTCCACATGATGGTGATGGTCGACGTCACGGCCACCATCACGTACCACGTGGCGGGCACGAGTCGATGGTCCAGATGAAGACCTGGTTCAGGAGCAGTTCCTCGAGTATGCTGCCGATGGTGGTCATGACGACAGTGGTGGCAAAGACCTTGCCCACCTGCGCAGACCATGCACTCGGCGTCACGAGTCAGTCAGCCAGATACATATGTAAGCTGCGTACATGTACAATTAACGTAGTTACATGCATACACGATGTTTGATAGGCAATACCGCGTCTCTCTGAATACTCTGGTCGTTACGCTAAAGGACCGACCTCGTCAGGCTCCACAATTTCAGTGATAATCTTCATCTGCGACCCCCCCACCACGCTCAGTGAATCGAACGGCAGTTTCAGATATATCTAAACGTGATTGTCCCTGATCGTCTCCTCAACGTGTGCGCAAATAGGCATCTGGCCACTAACGTGCCACGTTTCCGTTGCCAGTGCGGCGACTAGAGCGGACGCGATGGCGGCCACGCAGCCCAGCAGTACAATGACCGAGTAGCGCACTCTGAACGCCTTCCTCAGCAGCAGCACACCAAGCAGCTCTCCAAGGAATCCTGCATACGCATCATCGTTCAAAGCTCGTCGTGCCTAGCCATGGTACGCGCGACAAGACGTATGTAAACGAGCGCACCAAAGAGTGAGCTGGCCGTCTTATAGTTGGCCCTGTCCTCGTTCGACCACTCGAACGGTCTCCGCAGGGTGTAGTAGCTGAGGAGGAAACCTGAGAGGTGCGCTCATCGCCTGTGGGATTATGACGACCCACCCCAGAGGCGTGCCGCACCTTCCTCGTTCTGGGTGGCGGCGATTTCGACGATCCGCTGCGCGAAGGAGCAGGAGGCAGCGGCGCCAGCGCAGCCTCGGCCGCAGAAGCGCGCGTACGCCCGACGCTGCCCGGCCGGAGCCCTGCTGCCCGGCCGCTGCCCCACCTGGAGCAGGCCGTTGCCGCTGGCCGCCACAGGCTGCGTGCCGGCGTCGTCTCCGCCCTCTCCGCCCGCCTTGACGGCATCGCTGAAGAAGACCTGCGCTCGGACCGCCTCCGTCGGCGCCGTCCACTCGACCGCTACCGGGATACCGACTGGTGAAAGATACCGACTTGACGTTACCATTCAGCAGTATGGGGTTGAAACTGCACTGCCCCCTCGAACAGTGCAACCCCAATGGTGCCCCGATAACCCCACGATGAAAGCGTAAGGATTCGAGCCACTATTTGAGAATTTACGGTACTTTGTTGGCAAAACCCGTTAGACAATGCTGCATAAAATCTTATTTTAAGGAGCTTTTCTGCACGCATGCCTAATTTACCGTACCGAATATTATCAGTTGCTATTGCTACTGTGCCACCACCACCACTACCACCACAGCCAACGAGACCACCTCCTTTTGGCAGGACTGACGTCTCGCAGTCGAAGCAGAGTCGCGACGAAGAGCAGTGCCACAAGGACGTTGCACAAGGTGAGCACCGAACGTCCTGTCTCCGTTGGGAAAATACGTGGGTACACTTGGGCGGCCATCAAAGAGCCCAGAAAGCCACCCACTCCCGAAACAACACCTGCGTCGTGTGTGTGTGTGTGTGTGCGTGCGTGCGTGCGTGCGTGCGTGCGTGCGTGCGTGCGTGCGTGCGTGCGTGCGTGCGTGCGTGTCGAAATGAACGGTATCGAACTGTAGACGGCGAATCGAGGGAAGAAGAGCTGCTTGTGCGAGCTGGTCGCCTGCGAGGTATCGAAAATATAGGCGTAGCGAGTGGAGATGCTGGCGAGGTAGACGGCGCTGTTCAAGGTGTTGACGTAAATGGGCCAGACGCCCATTGCCAGACACCATGGTTGCGTTGACGCCAACCACTGGGTGCCCGTGATGAACCAGTTGCCCGACAGTAGCCCCAGCAGAATGAACGGCTTGCGTCCGTAGTCGTCCGAATACGAGCCTGCACGGCCAGGCAACGATCGATCCAAGCAAGTAGCAACCAACCGGCAGGCGTGCGTGCGTGCGTGCGTGCGTGCGTGCGTGCGTGCGTGTACCTGCGAGCGGCGGCAGCACGAGTCTGAGTGGGAGGGAAACGAGCGAGCGAATCTGGCCGAGAACGGCGAGCTCCTTGCCGAGGAAGGAGTCGCGCTCGACGACGCTCATGTTGGCGACGCGGTCGGCGCTCTGCGCCTCGACGCGGTCCTGCACCACCTGCGGGTAGTACGTGAAGAGGCCGGCCAACGTGAAGAGCATGCAGAAGGACACGAGCTCGATGTTCATGTGCCGCAGCACGTTCCAGCCGTCGCACACGGCAGTCGCCACGGAACGGTTTCGCCTCGCCATTCGGACTAAGGACCACAAAAAAAACTTGTTCGTTGGCAAGAATTTGATGCAATATTTACATTGCAAGATACTGTGCCTTCTTTCTCGCTGCGAGAATGAATTGCTGCGAAGAAGGTTGAATCTGCGACTGTCCGCCACCCGATGACGATAGCGAATCCGGCTGGTGATAAGCGAACTGCGTACCCGTTTAGGTGCGTTGAAGATTCAATGAATGCGCACTAGACGGCCGCGGTTCGCCTATAAGCTCACAACATTTTCAATGTGATGATTCCACGCGACAAACTGCTTTCCTCGAACCCGGCAAGTCAACTGGTGTACCTATAGGTGTGCCAGTCCGGCAGTCGAGTAGATGTGTTACTGTCCGAAGATAATCCATGGGTGGCTCAGTGGTAAGGCGGTCCAAAACGGTCCGAAGATCCTGAGAGCGAGTGACTCAGTGGCAAGACGTCGTGCTCGGCGCGCTCGTGATCGGGGGTTCAACTCCCTTCCACCGAGGTCACTGAGTTACTAATCCCCTTGGCCAGAAGGATGAACGCTCTCATCGCCTCCGTGTAGGGCGGCTCCGGGGCTTCGGCTCGAAATCCGTGCCAGGTAGGCGGCCCACCTTCCCCCGCGGGAGAAGAACGTCGTTGTGATACTGACCCGCACGATCATCGTGATTGTTGACGGCCTTGTGCTGTGTGGTGGTGTCAAAAATGGAAGTTTAAAAAAGTTTAATCCTTTGTGTTCTCGTGCCGCTATGGACAACGCTTGCACCTACACTATCACGTGGCGGAGAAGAAGCAAAGTCTGCGCGCCGAGGCAACCGAGATGGCAGCGGACCTGCTCACCAAGCAGCAACATATACCCTCCAGTTCAAATTACGAGAGTCTGATGCCCTTTTCTTAGCCACACTGCTCGAGCTGTCTGGCACTCTTTGTATGGTGGTGTACGGCGGTGGTGTCTGTAGTAGTACAATCTCAGTGATTCCATGCCCATGCACGATAAGTCAACGTGACACGGGAGTCCTCCCTCAAAAATATCGCCATTCCATTCGATTCCAGCGTGATCGGCCGCATGGTGCACACCCAGTGCCAGCATTTATACTACACTGCAAGTGCCAGTGCCAGCGTTTATACCCCCCTCCCCACCCCCGACCTACGATACGATACGTCATTGGCTAGCGTCTAACGCGTAGATCTACCGGGTACGAACGAGCGCACTGCCCAACAGCTACACGTGTGCCAGAGTTGCTATGTGAATTGCCATCTGCATATTCGCTTCGGTTTTTCCACGCAAAGCAGAGAGAGGCTGCCCTCAATTCGGTTCATAACGCTTCAGGTATGCAAGCCGAAGCGAACCAATTTCCGTGGCGACGCCTGGCGGGCGGCGCGCAAAGCCGCCAATCCAGGACACGCCCCCAGCGTTGCGTCACGGGGGCGCGCGAGTTGTTGACGCGTTGACATTTGGCGATGGACGGGCCGCGAGTAAATGGATTCTCGCTGGGAGCAAAACAACAAGCTCCAGTGCAACTCGAGGGCCCGTGTTGACATTTGGTGGGGTGCGGAGGGTGCAAGGTGCAGTGCAGAGCTTCTCGCGAAGGTGCAAAGGGGCCAACGACGGTGCAAATGGGGGTACACAACTCGAGTAAAGGGCGCCCATGTGTGCGCGCCTATACAATGTGTGTGTGTGTGTGTGCTTTCGCGTCTGGGTGCGCGCAACACGGCAATGGCATGATGCACATCGTCCTCACGGACTTTCACTCGATTTTCAGAACAACTCGAACGCCCGCCTGCACAATCCCAAACGAAACACTTACACGCATGGCACCATCGACGAATACTGTGGACCATACGTCACGTGATCGCGGGGGGGGGCGAATCCGCTAAACTGGTGGTCACTGCTGCTGCTCCTCCTTCCTCCTCTTGGCGGGGGGAGGCAGCGGAGGCTGCAGGGAGGTGGAGCCCTCGGCCATCTGGGGCTGCAGGGCCTCGGCGTCCCTCCTGAAGGCCCTGTAGGCCCTCGTTTCCTTGGGCATCTCCTGCGAGAGCTTCTGGAGGAGCTGCGCCCTGAACTTGCGGTAGAGCTCGGTCTTGCCGTTCGCCTCCTTGTTCTTGGCCAGCGTCCGCTCGAGCACCTGTGGTTGTTGTGGGATTAGAGGCAGGCAGGCAGGTCAATGACCCACATAGCACAGCCATCATCTCCATGACACCTTCCCGTCTAGAGCCGCGCAATTAGCCAAAGACATTTGGAAGAACGCCAGCCGTACTCTAGGACAGCGACGGCACGAGAAAATCCATTGCTAAAGAAACTCTCGCTTAGTCGCTCCATCAAGAGTCGAACCCAGAGCGGTGCACGCAAGAGTCCGGTTCTCAGCCGCTAGGCCATAGGCTATGCGCGTTCTAGCACCTGCTTCGTGTAGACGTGCGGCGATTCGCCCCGGTCCAAGAAGTCGAGCAGCTCCACCGGCACGCGCGCCTCGGCCAGCCGCGGCGAACGACGCACGCCCTCCAGCTCCTAGCAACGCCCGAAAGTCATGCCCTACGTGCACGGCGCCCAATTTTCCTATCCCGGCCATTACATTTTCCCCGGGATGGCTCTAGACCCCCCTCGAAACCCCAAGAGACCATACCTGTAACTGGGGGTTACACCCCCTCTATTTTTCCAGCACCCACACAACCCCCCCCCCCAGTATTTCCCCAAGGGATTTTCACTCTGTCTAAAACGAAAAAACTGAGTAAATGTTGGTGTATTTCAATATTTTTCAGTGCTATACGACCATAGAACATCTAAATAACACTGTCTAGACCCTACTTATGCCCATTTTTGACCAAAAAGTACCAGTATAACTCAACAAATTGCCAGCTACCCCCACCTTTTGCTCCACTGCCCCAGAATCCAGCCATTTACCTCCCCCCCCACTCCTCCAGACCCGGTTACAGGTATGCCTAGAAATGCCCGAGAGTCATGTCCTACGTGTACGTGTACGGTGCCCAATGTTCCTATCCCGGCCATTATACTTTACCTGGGATGGCTCTAGACCTGGCTCTAGACCCACGAAACCCCCAGAGAGTCCCCATCCTGTCTTCAGAGTTTAGGCCCAATCTACACCTATGTGGCGCATGAGTGCGAGCCGAACCTGCAGTCCGGAGACGAGCGTTTGCAGTTTCTGATTGAGCGCCTCTTGGCTCTGCTTCCCTTGGAAGTCGCTGGCGATAATCACCAGTTGGCGAGCGTTCTCCTCAAATCAAACACATATCGACCGCGTATGCAAGAAAGGGTGACCAAGACATGCTTCACGCTGGTTATGTAACGTATTGTTACACACAGTCGAGAATTGCTAATCATAAGGGAAAGTAGAGTAATATAGACAAATATTTTTTTTTGGATTTCCAGGGACTCCTTTGTATCAAGGCATACACGTCATACCTGTAACTGGTGGGCGGGGGGGTTGGGGGCCCCGCAGAATTTTTCCAACACACACCCAACCCCACCAGAATTTTCCCAAGGGATTTTCACTCAGTGTTAAACGATAAAAGTGAGTAAATGTTGGTGTATTTCTGTGCTTTTCAGTGTTATATGACCATAAAACAGCTAAATAACACTGTTTAGACCCTATTTATACCCATTTTTGACCAAAAAGTATCAGTATAACGTTTTTTTTTTTTTTTTTTTTTTTTTTTTTTTTTTTTGGTTTTGTTTTTTTTTGTGGGGGGTGGGTTTTTTTTTTTTTTTTTTCAAAAAATGGCTGGCAACCCCCCAGTTTTTGCTCCAGACACCCCCCCCCCCCCCAAGAATTCGGCCATTTATTCCCCCCCCCACTCTTCCAGACCCGGTTACAGGTATGCTACACGTATAAGGTGTGTTGAGTGTAGTAGAGTAGAAAAACGACAAAAAAGCAATAAAGCGCCCTTCGAGGTGTCATTTAGCAGCTTTTACAGTATTTTTATTTGGGTCGGGCCGCGTTCCCCTGTCACCCCCCCGGGGATTTTTTTTTTGTTTTTCTAAACTGCTACCAAGTACACTAAAATCCGAATTTCTTAGCACTTTGGAGTATGTGTGTTCGTGTCTTTTATAAAAAAAATCTCGATTAAGACATGTATTTCATTGCGCAAGACAGTACCTGGAAGAACTCGAGCGTCCGCTCGAGCTCGTCGAAGGCGGAACTCTGGTAGGCGTTCGGCTGGGCGGCGCACATATTTCCAGAATTCAGGTTGTTTTCTTGAGTAATTGAAATTGAAAGTCAGAATTCTTGAAAACAAAATTCAAAGTTTCTTTTTTCCGTCCGCCGAAGTCGACGCGGAGAGAGGCGCGGGCGGGAAATCCGCAGTGACGGACGACACGTCCACGCCTTTTCCGGGCAGCTCCTAAATTCGAAAATTCGAAATTTAAAGAAAACAGTTCGAAGTGCAAAGTGCTTGTATGCATATCCGCAGAACATGACTAACTGCCCCCTTCCAGCATAGGTCCAACCGTGTTTCTTCGAGGATAAGCCCCCAACCCCCAGAATGATGTCAGGAATTTGTTGTGCGGCCCGCCCAATCTCAACTGATTCCTTCGCGTCTGGTGTGGTGGTGTCAAACTCAAAACTAATAAGTGGTAATGTATAGTAAAGGACAGTGGCGTAGCCAGGACTTGATTTTTTTTGGGGGGGGGGAGTCCAATCTCGGCCAAATTCTCAATTTTGCAACAGGGGGACCCTGTCGAATTTTTGGACATTGCGCGATTTCAGCTGGGGAAGCTTTAGCCACTCTCTCATCCAGTCTGTTTACACGCTTTGCGCTCGTTTGTCTGACTACATTCACACCGAAACGTTAGCCATGTTGTCAAAACGGTCGATTTCCGTGCTCAAAATTGCGCCGCAGGCAAATTTTTTAGAGTAGCGTAACGAACTTTCACGTTTTTTTACTGCAAAACAGTGCGCCGCAGGTGAAAATTTGGCTCTTTAGTGTCGTTTTCATCATTATTTGCATTGAAATTGAGAAAGATGCACATATTGGCACATTGCAACAGAGGGTACCAGGTTAAAAAGAATTTGAGCTTCGGAGAATTTCGGGGGGGGGGGAGCATGCCTCCCCCCCTTGGCTACGCCACTGGCAAAGTAATGCAGACACGCACGCAGGCACACAGACACCTGTAAAACGCAAGCTCTGTACTCTTGCAAGAGCTGCGCGCAGGGGTCGGCGAGGGTTTTCTTGGAGTAGCGCTTGGTCTTGCTGCCCTCAACAAGAAAACTGTCGGAAAACCACCGATTAAAGCAGTCGTCGTATCTAGAACGAATAAAAACGTCGTCTTCGTCACAAAAAATGCACAAAGTGCCATTTTCAAACTTTTGTTTCAGCTCGTCGCAATGCGTTGCGATGCTGCGCATCCGCTGCGCGTCCAATTTTTCGTCAGTCGAGCTGCCGGCGCTCATGAAAATTAGGAGATTCCAATTTAATTTCGCAGTACGTCACTTTCGGGCTTCACCTAGTAGGGCGTTTTACTAAATCCGGGCGTTTGATAAAAAGCGCGGCGCGGCGCCGCGCTGTTTATACAAAACGCCGCGCTTTTTATAAAGTGTCAAAAGACGCCAAAAGCGTCGCAAAATACTGTAACGTTCAATTGAAAGTGACAATTCTTGACGTTCCAATGCGAGAAATGCGCCTGAGTGTCCAAGAGCGCAAATCCTCGTCCATCACCAAATGGATCACTTGGCGGCGTACGATGGTTGAGTTGCACCGCAAGTGGTGACGCCGCTGGTTCTGGCGACCGGTATGGAGTGGAGAGCGGGCACGCTGCTGCACGCTGCCGTCGAAGCTGCAGGTCAAGGTGCTGGCTGAGACTGCTGCAGCTGCAGCGGACGCCGTTGCAAACGCGAAGGAGGTGACGGCCGATGAACAGAGACGAGGAGGCGACGGCACTGCACCGGCCGATGCTGCAGCACACCCATCCGCGATCTCGAGAACGGTACAAGCAAGCAACTGGTTATGGTGCAGGCTGACGATGGCGATCGAGTTGAACGCGCGCCCTGCAGTCACCGCCGAGGCCACTCCAGTCGACGACTGACGCGCGTAGACGGATCTGTCGACGCCGACTTCGAGGCCACTGGGTGAGCTGCTCAGCTTGAGGACCAATACGATGCAGTGATTAATCAACTGGCATAGGAATGGCGTTTCTGTAGTGTGTGTGCCGCATTCGCCGTTCGCCACGCGCCTGTTTCTATGCAAGTGCTGTTTGTTTCTGTGTAGGCGGTCTGCGCAGTATTGGTCAAGCTTCTGGTGGGGTTAGTGTCACACAGTTGCACAGGTTACCCAGGTCCAGTACACAGCTGCACTCACGCCGCGTCGACGGCGTCGGCGCCTTTGGTCGCCGACTCGCGAGAACGTGGGCCGGCAGCGCTTGCATCGTGTAGGTCGACACTCGACAGGCGACCGGAGGCCGCGTTGGCGACCGACGCCGCCAACTCGCCAACGCCGACGTTCACTTCGCTCTCAAACGTTTCGCGCGAGCATTGTGACGCTCGACGTCTAACCGAACTATGGATTGCGCAGGGGCGAAAGGCGCGTGACGAGAACGGTCGTTGGCACCTACCTAATTCGAATTCGCATAGGTTATGACCGTGGTAGGACTTACGAGTTGCTCCCCAACCGTTGGCGAAACGCACAATGTCCCATTGTACGGGTGGTGGCCGACGATGCATTTTGAATCGATTGTCGTACAGCAGATGTCGCTCCTCCAGACACTTCGCCTCATCAACGACATTTTGCAAGAATAAGGGATTTTAAAAATATAACGTTACAGTACTTCGGGTCGCTGCTTGCCTCTTTCGGTATTGTATAAACAGCGCGGCGCCGCGCCGCGCCGCGCCGCGCCGCGCTGTTTATCAAACGCCTAAATCCGTAACGTAACGTTACGGGCGTTTGATAAACAGCGCGGCGCGGCGCGGCGAAAGAGGCAAGCAGCGACCCGAAGTACTGTAACGTTATATTTTTAAAATCCCTTATTCTTGCAAAATGTCGTTGATGAGGCGAAGTGTCTGGAGGAGCGACATCTGCTGTACGACAATCGATTCAAAATGCATCGTCGGCCACCACCCGTACAATGGGACATTGTGCGTCTCGCCAACCGTTGGGGAGCAACTCGTAAGTCCTACCATGGTCATAACCTATGCGAATTCGAATTAGGTAGGTGCCAACGACCGTTCTCGTCACGCGCCTTTCGCCCCTGCGCAATCCATAGTTCGGTTAGACGTCGAGCGTCACAATGCTCGCGCGAAACGTTTGAGAGCGAAGTGAACGTCGGCGTTGGCGAGTTGGCGGCGTCGGTCGGCAACGCGGCCTCCGGTCGCCTGTCGAGTGTCGACCTACTCGATGCAAGGGCTGCCGGCCCACGTTCTCGCGAGTCGGCGACCAAGGGCGCCGACGCCGTCGACGCGGCGTTAGTGCAGCTGTGTACTGGACCTGGGTAACCTGTGCAACTGTGTGACACTAACCCCACCAGAAGCTTGAACAATACTGCGCAGACCGCCTACACAGAAACAAAGAGCACTTGCATAGAAAGAGGCGCGTGGCGAACGGCGAATGCGGCACACACTACAGAAACGCCATTCCTATGCCAGTTGATTAATCACTGCATCGTATTGGTCCTCAAGCTGAGCAGCTCACCCAGTGGCCTCGAAGTCGGCGTCGACAGATCCGTCTACGCGCGTCAGTCGTCGACTGGAGTGGCCTCGGCGGTGACTGCAGGGCGCGCGTTCAACTCGATCGCCGTCGTCAGCCTGCACCATAACCAGTTGCTTGCTTGTACCGTTCTCGAGATCGCGGATGGGTGTACTGCAGCATCGGCCGGTGCAGTGCCGTCGCCTCCTCGCCTCTGTTCATCGGCCGTCACCTCCCTCCTTCACGTTTGCAACGGCGTCCGCTGCAGCTGCAGCAGTCTCAGCCAGCACCGCAAGACCTGCAGCTTCGACGGCAGCCTGCAGCAGCGTGCCCGCTCTCCATACCGGTCGCAGAACCAGCGGCGTCACCACTTGCGGTGCAACCATCGTACGCCGCCAACTGATCCATTTGGTGATGGACGAGGATTTGCGCTTTTGGACACTCAGGCGCATTTCTCGCATTGGAACGTCAAGAATTGTCACTTTCAATTGAACGTTACAGTATTTTGCGACGCTTTTGGCGTCTTTTAACACTTTATAAAAAGCGCTGCGTTTTGTATAAACAGCGCGGCGCCGCGCCGCGCCGCGCCGCGCCGCGCTTTTTATCAAACGCCCCTAAGTCTAAGCGAAGCCGTATAATACCCAACAAAACCTTGTTCTTTTGCCCTCGCTTTCTTTTCTGTCCCCTTTTATCTTCGACAAAAAAAAACTTGGTGCTTACAACCTAAAAGGAAATGGAGCGAAGCATCCCCGATCCAGTGGACACCCATGCTCCCGAGCCTTCAATGGTCGACGCCGCTGAACCGACAGTGCGACAGGTGAGTATTTGTTTCCCAATGAAGAGTACTTCGTAACAAAATGCGATGAATGAGGGAAAAAAATTGAGAACTGCGCCAAGCTTCCTTTTCCATCCAAGGAAGTCGTCCGCCGGCGCTGGCGCCGTCTCGCCGAAGTCGTCAGAAGCCGACGGACCTGTCGACCACCGTCTGCCGACGCCACGCTGCCGACGAATTGCGCCTTTTTCACCTTCGTCAACGTCCAAGTGGCTGACTACGACCCCCTGCTTCGACTAGTCAGTCTTTCGTCCGACGACGGCCTCGACAGTTCTGCAGCGCTGACGACGCGCCTGCTGGCGCCGCCGACGACGCCTGCCGAGCTGGCCGGCTTCAACTCGACGGGCAACGTCAGAGTGTGGCCCAGCGAAGAGGCGATGGCCATGTTCTGCTGGCGGTGCTTCCAAGACGGAGTCGTCGACAAGTATTTTGAAATGAAAAAGGAGGAGCATGCGCGAACTAGACCGGGCACCTCTGACGGGGGGGGGGTAATATGGGGTCCCCCCCTACTGGCAATAGGCGTCCCGCTTTTTTGCGGGAGCAGGGCCCCCTGGCCATCGCCATCCTGGATAATTTGTGGAAAACCCTCTCTCAATATTGAAAAAATGGGGTAAAGATGCGTGTTTCTGTTTCATTTTCAGTGTAGTGTGACCCCAAAAGTGCTATTTTGACCTTATTTTGACCCATTTTGAGCTGAAAAGTATTTGTTTACACTTTTTTTGTGCAAAATCTTCCATTTCGACCCCTCCCCATCCACAATTTCCAATCCCGGACATTTTAACCCAGATGGCTCTAGACACCCCCTCCTGGCTTCAGAGTTCATACAATCAACACGTATGTGGCTCAACGTATGCCACGAAACCCATCCCCATTTTCCAGACTGTACCTCCTGTCTGAGACGACAAAAATGCATGAGGCTAAAAAGAAACAAAAAATGCATAGCTTGCATTAATAACCATGTGTTTTGACGAAAAAGTAACCACATTGCTTTTTTGCTTGACTGAAAGTCGAATCAAAAAGTACTGAGTTGCCCTCTCTAACTCAATCCATCTGTAAACTGAATGCACCACTGCATTGGAAACCTTTATCCTAGAGTGCCATTTAGTTGTGCGTGGGGTGTTCCTGTTGGCAGTTTCACGCCTGCTCCTCCTACAGCCTGACGAAATCCATGGACAACTTTCTGTTTTGGAGATTGGTGCTGGAATGACGGGCTTTGCTGGGTTCACGCTCGCTCTCAGTGGCAACAAACGCATCGGCCGAGTTTTGCTTACTGATGGAAATGACTCATCAGTGGCAAACCTTGTGAAGATCCTGGCGGTAAACCAGAAGCAAATTTCTGCAGGTTTACTGACTTGTGAGGTTGGCAGACTAAGATGGGATGAGCCATCGACGTTCACGCACCTGGAGTCCAGCTTTGATGTTGTCCTCTCAGCGGATTGTGTGTTCTTTGCTGAAAGGGCCGAGTTGCTCGAGTGCTTGCTGTTTTGCTTGAAGCCAGCTGGAATCGGATTGGTGTTTGCCCCTGAGAGGGCTGGAACGCTGAGAAAATTCCAGAAGATTGCCTCTTGCCATGCTCAAGTACAAGAAGTTCTGCTCAATGAGGATATGCCATTTGAGCTAACTCCTGTCAATAAGCCACCTGAGAATGAGGATCTGTGGAAACCAAAACTGATCACTATTCACAAGATCAACAGTGATGTTCTGCTAACCAATCAACGCTGACTACTCTATATTAGTTTGTATTGAGTGAATAATTTTGTAGTAGAAGATTACTGTATCAGATTTAGATATGATTCGATCTATTTGTTATAGGTTTGTGTAGATGGGTTGTTGTTGATTTGTTGGTTATGATAACTGTTCCTGTCTTCATATCTGTTGATGTGTAAAAGAGCTTATCTGTTGGCTGCTCACTTGCTTAGCTTACCTCAGTTGCATTAATTTACAAGAACACTACACACCTTTACAACATTGTTACTAGCTGAAACGTTTTTACACATTTTAGCGATTATGCCACTCCTTACAGTACACCATTGGCAGCCTCTGTGATGCAGTGAAAGTGACTGAGGCTACCTCAGCAAATGTTTCTGCTGATGCAACTGTTCCAGAATTCTCTAAACAGTTTGTTCTCCAACTGACACACGCTTGTGAAGATGTGCTGGGTTTGTGGGCCAAGGACTGTGCCGCTTTTGCTAGGTATATACCCTACTGTCTTGCTTGCATTAAAAACAAGCGCCAGACACTCTGGCGAATAGTGGTGATAATGGTCGTATAGCACAAAAGAACACAAAACACTCACTCTATTATTTATTGGGTTAGATGGGTTGCAGATATTTTAGAAAAGTCCTGGAGGGGGAATCGTTGAATTCCTTGGAGGTGTGCAGAAAAGCGGGAAAAGAGGTAGTTACAGGTCCCCCCCCCCCGAGCCCCCACCCGTAAACGCTTGTTTGAGTGTACCTCCCGCCCCTAGACATATGGAGCACTGCGCCAACTTGTTGTTGCAGACATGGGAAACGCAAGGCCATCGATACTGACGACGTCCGCTTGTTGACGCGGCGCAACCCCTCTCTAAGAGGGGCGCTCGACGAAATGGACCGGCCTCCAGGTGCTGACGCCTGGAAACGAACACGCCCTGCCCCTAGTCGGGACAATGACTGGAACACAAAGACGGCAAAGAGGCGCGCGCCACCACTGGTGGCGACTGCAGTTGCAGCAGCGACTGGGAGACCTGGTGCTCTAGAGGCGACCGAAGGCCAGAACGCTGGCGCGGAAACAGTGGATGAAAATGCCAGTGTTGACTGATGACGACTCATCGCCTCACTCTCATTCTTGTTCGTTGCCGATGTGTGTATTGCCGCCATTTGCCAAGCTTGTTGATTGGAGGTGTAGTCATGCATGTAATGGGGGTACTCCTACTCCCACTACCCCCCCCCCCCCCTCCCCAGAATTTTTCACCATGTCCAAAAAGACAAGTGAGTAAATGTTGGTGTTTTCAATGCTTTTCAGTGTTATATGTGTTTCAGTGTTATATGACCATAAGACAGCTAAATGACACTGTTTAGACTATTTCGACCCATTTTGCTCAGACTGCGAGTATTAGAAACAAAAATGGTCAGCTACCCCCCAACTTTTTGCTCCAGGCACTCCCGCCTCCCCGCAACCAGCCAGACCCTGTAGGTGTGGGTGTAGTGTGTGTGTGTGTGTGTGTGTGTGTGTGTGTGTGTGTGTGTGCGTGTGTGCGTGTGTGCGTGTGTGTGTGAGAGCAGTGGAAATGAATGGATGTGGATATGCGGGGATCAACTGATATTTGCCTGTTGCGCTGGATTTCGCACATGGTTTTTCTATACGGTGCATGTCATATCCCTTATTTTTGCTAACATAGGTATGGTATATGACTTTTGTAAAAAATAGCCTTCCAATGCTGCAGATAAGTAGGCACGTCTGTAACAGTTGTTTGGTGTATGTTACAGTGTTTTTGATCAACGTGAATTTTCAAAACATTTCTGAGTGTATACCGTGTTTTGCGACTAAAACTGACCAAAAAGTCTGCTGTTTTTATTTTTCAAACTTGCTTCAACTTTTAATTTTTCCCTTCTTCAAAATTTTAGTTTCTTCCCAACACCCCCCCCCCCCCCTATAGAAGTTTCGAGCTGCAATCGTCGTTCGGTTGCCTACCTATTCTTGGGCGTGCGCGTCGCGGGTGATGTGCTGCTGTTTGCTTGTCGCAAGAAGAGAGAGGGAGACAGGAGGGAAGTGGTGGGTTGGGAGGGGGGGGCGGTTGAAACGACGCTACTTGAAATTGAGGAGAAGAAGCGACTTTGCAAACTCGCCCGTGCTGCTCTCTGTTTGCCTTTGCAGTGCCGCGCCAAAGGGAGCCGCCTACATTGGGGCTGTGCATAGCTCCGCTGCTAGCTAACTAGCTAGACACACAGCTTGCCCTCTCTACTGTACTGCGCCTGCATCGCCTTGAAAAAAACTAGCCAAAAAAGACCTAGAGGAAAGACACCGAAAAATGAGCAACCCGCTGCACTCAAGCTATGGCTATCTGCAAATCGACCCCAATGCTGGTTCCTCTGACAGAAGGACACCTTCCCCTCAAAGGAGCCCATTGACAAAAGTAGGCGAAAGGCCCCTTTGGCACGCTCTCCATAGGGAACTCTTATCGCCGGTTTACAGTGTATGGAGAAAACTATACCCGGGGCCATACATGTAGCTGGGGGTGTTGCCCCCAGTCGGAAGTTTGCCCCCCCCCCCCAGAATCTTCCTGAAGTTTCTCAACTTGTCTACAACTATAGAAAGTAGTGTATTTTTCGTCTTTTTCAGTGTTTTTCATCCTAAAACAGCTAAATAACGCTATGTATGCCCATTTTGGCCCATTTTTTTACCACAAAGTGCCCATTTAGACACTATATAGGTGCATTTTATTTATTTTCTACCTCCTGACACCCCCTCCCTCTTCAAATCTGCTTACCCCCCCACCCCCACCCCCAGAATGGTCTCCGACCATCCCCCCACCCACTTCAAAAGCCTGGTTACATGTATGATTGGGGGGGGGACAATAATTTCGACATCGCCCTTCCTTGGACACTATTGGAGCATTTATGGTCACCGCTGTGTTTCATTGTATTTGGGTCATTTTGATAGGTAGTGCAAAAGCGCACACTGGGTCTTCCGTTGCAGCAAGTCAATCAACTGCAGTACGAGCTGCCGCGGAGCAACAAGTACTCGAGCCCCTGGTTCTACGGGCCGGAGTTCCTCAAGGTGTTCAGCGATCAGAAGGTCGCCCTCGGGGGCACCGTCACTTTCGACTGCGTCTTACTCGGCAGTCCCAGGCCTAAGGTGTGTGCTGAGGGTGGTGCGCTTCTCATCGTGCACGTGCCCATGTATATATGACTGTCCAGCAGATGGCGGAATGACTGCCAATCAGAGAGAAAGGATGGCTAAGTGGTGGGAGAATCGGCCTCTTGCGCGCATGGTTCTGCTGAGTTCGAGCTTGAAGAACCCACTAGCGAGCATTTTCCTATCAACGGATTTTCTCGTGTTGTGCAGGTAGGTAGGTACCATTCTAGATGGGTCATTGAATCCCGCAAGAGCTGCCCCCGACAACAACTTGGTTTGCCGTCTATAAATCCGCTTGCCGTCCGTGTAGGTCGTGTGGACGTTCAACGCGTCGAAGGTGTCGGCGACGGAGGGCAGCGGCGTCGAGGTGGTGGACACGTCCGACCGATGTCAGCTGAAAATCCGCGACGTCCAACCCGCCCACTACGGCCACTACACCGTCATCGCCGAGAACGAGATCGGACGCGCCGAGGCCTCGGCCCAACTCATTCAAATTTGAATTTTCAAAATTGACTGCAAAAACGAGCGCGAAAAAATTAACAACTGCCGAACAGCGATGGATGGGGAGAGTTGAGAGCATAACTCGGAACGGAAGTGAATGTAGAATAAAGGTACACGGTCGGACCTATGTACCTGTACGTATATTAAAGGCTGAGGCACAACTCTTTCAGTGGATACTGGTGTACTGGTTTGAGTGAGTGATTGTTTGCAGACTTGGTGAAAACTCTCGTGCAACGTGTAAGTGCGCGCAAACTTGTGTACGAATAGAGAAAAGTTCGAAGCAGTCTACAGGATTCCAGGGGTTAGCAATCATGTGGTGTATCCAAAAAAAATGAGTAAAATTGATGCTCAGACTGATTTTGCTACTGTGGTTTGTTGAGTGACCTAGTGTCTGTGGTAAGTTCAATCTTGATCAAATATTGTACTCAATTTTGCAGGTGGGATAACCTGTTGAAATTTTTTGAACATTCGGGCATTTCGATTGGGGAAACCTTACGTCCTCTCTCTCATTCTCCACCTACTCCCCCTCCATTTCCGTGCTTCATGCTCATGAAAATTTAGCCGCTACCTGCAGTGTGGCCAACATGGTCGGTGAGTTTGAACGATTAGTGCCACAGGCACCTACTTATTTTAGGCAAGTAGGCAAAGAAATGCGCTTCAGGCGAAAATGTTGGTCGTCCATCAAAATCTCTCTTCCAATGAACAAATTGCTGCAAGGTTTAAAGCCGCGTTACACCCGCCGGCATACATGTAACTGGGGGGGTTGCCCCCCCCCCCCAGTCGGTAGTTTACCCCTACCCAGCCCCCCCAGACCCCCCCAGAATTTTCCTGAAGTTTTCCAACTTGTCTGCAATTATAAAAAGTTGTGTATTTTTCGACTTTTCCAGTGTGTTTTTGTTTTTGCATCCTAAAACAGCCAATAACGCTATTTATAGCCTATTTAACCCATTTTTGACCAAAAAACACTATTTAGGTACACTTTTTGACCCTCTGACACCCCCTCCCTGTTCAAATCTGCTTACCCCCCAGAATGGTCTCCGACGCCCCCCCTCCCCCACTATCCAATATTGTCTTGCACATCTGCTTGAAGCTGGCCTCCTTCAACCCTTCATTCGTCTTTACCTCGCAATCCCTTTACCCAGAGCCCGTATGAATAAGATAGACAGGTAGACAGATAGAGCTAGCACGTGCTTGTGCTAGAAGCACATGCTAGGTCTAGCATGGCCAAAGACGTCCTATGAATAAGCCATGCTAGTGTTAGCACATGCTATGGCAGCTGCTACCTGTTCTAGTTTCCGCACTTTGGGCGCGCTTTTAAAGTTGTGTTTGTTTAAGTTTTGAAAAGCTGTAACTCCTCATATGGTCAACTGGTTTTATAGTATTAAAGCACTGAAAAGTACTAAAAAAACTGACGTTCATCACTTTTACCGTTTTAGATGGGATGAAAATCTTTTAGAAAAATTCAGTGTTATATGACCATAAAACACCTAAATAACACTGTTTAGACCCTATTTATACCCATTTTGACCAAAAGGACCAGTTTAACTCAAAAAATTGCCAGCTAACCCACCTTTTTGCTACAAACACCCTGCAAAGAATTCGGCCATTTACTCCCCCCACTCTTCCACAGGTATGCCCCCTTGTTAAAGGTATATGATGGCCTCTAAACAAAATCGGTTGATTACCCTGCAGTTTGAACTTGCAGTTGCTGCAAAAAATGCTCGATTTATTTATCAACAAGTTGTCAAAAAACTGTTGAAAGCCATGACTGTTTCACCATGAAAAACCTAAACTCCAAAATCTTCTCCACTCCAAGTTAAAGTAGTGAAAAATTGGAAATTGTTCCTATGCAACCCTGTTTGAACATTCCTTTGTATCGCTTTTGCTTTAATCAGCTGACATCAAAGATCAGCATTTGTGCCATAGAAATGGCAACAAATATCGAATTTTGTGGGATGTAGACTGCTCTTGATCAGTCTATGGGATTCTATGTAGCTGCTGCTAGAATAGGTCGTTTTACATAGCACATGCTAAACTTATTCATACGCGTTTCGGCGGTCATGCTAGCAACTACCCTAAAAGTAGCACGTGCTGGGGGTAGCACGATGTTATTCATACGGGCGCAGGAGCCTCAAACTCGATCCATGTGCACCATGTGCACCAAGCCTTCGTTATTTCGGTGCGATATTTTCTCTCTTGTCTCTCCGTCTCGCATATCTCTAAACCGGGGGGAGGGGGATTATCGGGTGACCGAAGGCAACCGCCACTCTTATCTGTCTGTCAGTCCGTGCGCGTGCACGCGCGTGCGCGTGTACGTGCATGTGCGCGAGTGCATGTGCGTGCACGTGCGTGTGCGTGTGTGCACGTGTGCGTGCGTGCGCGCCTAAGCAAGCCTTATCCTAAGCAAGCCTAAGCCTAAGCCTAAGCAAACCTTCGTCTGCAGCGTAATTGGTCGCCGGCAACTGTGATAGCACACGAGAGCGGACACGCTAGCCAGTCGAGCAACGCGTCGGCACGTGCGTGCAACTGTGCCGACTCGTCGTCTCGTCGTCGTCAACGTCAGTCTGGGCGCGCTGTCGCACCTCTCCGTCTTCTGGCCAGCAGACGATGCCGGACAGGACGACTACGTCGTCCCGGCAGCGTCGACAAGAACTGCCGACACGCCAGCCGACCGAGTAACACGAGCTGGCGGCTCGTCGTCACTCGTCAACGCGCACCTTGTCGACATCACCACCACACGCGATGGCACGCAACCAACGACAGCAGTTTGCAATTGCAAGGCACGGCTGGCAGGCCTTGGTTGTGCCGGTCGGCGCCCCCGTCCTGCCAGTCGGTCGTCACAAGCCCGCCAGCAGCTGAGTAGCGCCGCCAGACCCCTCCCACATGCGGCGGTCTCCAGCAACTGATCCAGCCCAGAAGCCGACAGCCCACAGGTGGCAGTGGGCGACTGCTTCTTCTGATCCCTGGGCTACCCTGAGTCGTTTCGCTCGGTCATGGCTGACGTTGTGGTCGCGAACTACGCTGTCATTTACTACCTTAATAACTATTGAGTGTATCTATCGTTGCCGTGTGTATCGTGTAACACAAAAATTAAGACAGTAAAAACAAGATAAAAAATAAAGCTTAATAACATTGAATTGATATAAAGAACAGACGCAAACATTTCAAATAAACAAAATTGATATTGTTTCTAAAAGTATTCGACGGAGAGACAGGAGAGAAAATGTCGCACCGAAATAAGGAAGCTCTCGTGCACATGGTGGTGCACATGGTGCACATGGATCGAGTTTTCCCGGTGTCGTTGCGTGAGTCACAGAAAGATTTAGAATTTACTTTTTTCGCAATAAAGTTTATTCAAAAAAAAATGGCGCAGCCAGCCTGGTCGAACGAGGGCATGCAACAGCTCATACCGCTCGTCAACCGATTGCAGGTGGCTATTTAGCGATTGCCACTGCGATCAACTCGAAACATTTTCTATTTTTTACACTTACTCTTGCGCGAATTTTGTTCAATTTGCCTATAAATAATTGCCGCTCACAGGATGCGTTCACGAGCATGGGCCTGCCGTTGGCCTTCGACCTGCCGCAAATCGCCGTTGTCGGCGGCCAAAGCGCGGGCAAATCTTCGGTTTTGGAAAATTTCGTTGGAAAGTGAGCTTTTTTTGTTTGATGCCATTTTGATCCTTGTCCTTGATTGAGGGTGCGTTGCTTGTGTAGATGAGCGAGGTGAGGTGGGATGGGACCATACATGTAACTGGGGGGGGGGCTGGGGGGGGGGGTTTGGCTGGCTGGGGGCTGGGGGGCCCGCCCCCCAGCCAGAATTTTACCCCTACCCAGCCCCCCCCCCCCAGACCCCCCCCCAGAATTTTCCTGAAGTTTTCCAACTTGCCAACAATTGTACAAAGTAGTGTACTTTTTGCCTTTCTCAGTGTATTTTGGCCTTAAAACAGCTAAATAACGCTATTTATAGCCTATTTTAAGGCATTTTTGACCTATTTTCAGGGTTGCACAATAAAAAAAAAAAATTTTTTATTTTTAAAAAAAAAAAATTTTTTTTTTTTAAAAAAAAAAAGTTGGATTTTTTTTTTAAATTAAAAAAAAAAATTTCTCTGTTTTTGGGTAAAATTTAGCTTTTGAGTGGCAAAAAGGCGTTTAAATGGTGTTTAGATGGTACAATTAGTAGTTATTCATGCATAAACTTGCTTATTAGCACCAAAACCAAGCTCTTTTTGGGGTTCCCAACTGGTTCCCAACATAGTGCGATACCGTACACGACCATTTAGAGGCAGCGGCTTTGTCACCATTTGACTAAAACGATGCTAAATACGCTTCTAAAGGCTTTAGGGAAGCACTAGTACTTGTGTTTGACACTCGAATAGGCTAAAAGTATCTTATAGTACAGGTATTTGGCGCCAATGATGGCTCCTAAGTCAATTTAAAAAAAAATTTTTTTTTGTAATTTAAAAAAAAAACTTGAAATTTTTTTTTTATGCAACCCTGCCTATTTTTGACTGAAAAGTGCCTATTTAGACACTATTTTGGAACATTTTTTTTTCCCTTCTGGGACCCCCTCCCTCTTCAAATCTGAGTACCCCCCCACGCCCCCCCCCCCAGAAGTCTCTCAGACCCCCCCCCCCACTTCAAAAACCCGGTTACATGTATGGATGGGACATAACTCACGCCTCACTCATCAACCGAAAATGGTTCGTGTGGCGATGTGGCTTGCATGGGTGCGCGAAGTAAATGCTTGCAAATGCATGCCCCCCCCCCCCATACCATAGGTGGCTCAGGGAAGGTTTAGGGGGGGGGGGGGGGTTCACCCTCCCGCAGGAGCAAGGCCCCCCCGTACCATCGCCTTCCCGGATAATTTGCGGCAAACCCTCTCTCAATATTGAAAAAAATTGGGTAAAGATGAGTGAGTGTATTCGTTTCATTTACAGTGTAGTGTGACCCAAAAACGCTTGAAAAGTACTATATAGACCTCATTTTAACGGCAATTCCCAAAATATGCAACCGATACAAGCACAACCGATACAAGGGATTATTGTTCCCGCCTCCTAAGCCTAAGCCTAAGCCTAAGCCTAAGCAAAAGCCTAAGCCTAAGCCTAAGCCTAAGCTAAAGCCTAAGCTACAGTGATCCCTTGTATCAGTTGTGCTTGTATCGGTTGCATATTTTGGAAATAGCCATTTTAACCCATTTTGGACCAAAAAGTACCCATTTACACGTTATTTTGGTGCGAAAGCTCCCATTTCGACCCCTCCCCATCCACAATTTCCAATCCCGCACAGTTTACCCGGGCTGGCTCTAGCTAGACCCCCCTCGAAACCCCCCAAGAGACCCCCCTGGCTTTTGACCCAATCTACACCTATGCCCCCCCCCCCCCGCTGGGTAGTCAAGTAGTGGGTGGGTGCAGTGCATGTCACCCTCCCAGCTGGGTTTCCCTCAACGGTGCTTCGGAAGGCTATGCGGCCCCTGACGGAGTGCGTGCGTGCGTGCGTGTTCGCTCGTGCGTCGTGCGGCGGCCGAAATCCGATACCGCCGCCGCGCACACACGCTCGAACACACACACACACACACACACACACACACACACACACACACACACACACACACACGCAGATTCGGAATAGGTGCCCCAACGCTGGAACATAGCTACTCGTGTGACGGCCCACGCACGCGCGAACGGGCACGCACGCACTCCAGTTGTCAAGCGTTGCGCGTTGCTAGCCTAGCTGTGGCGAGGGACGCGGCTAACATGCGTTAGCTCACACACACACACACACACACACACACACACACACACACACACACACACAGTATTGATGTCACTCCCGACTGGATAAAGTTGCGCTGTGTCTAACTGGTTCCAAGGGGGTGGGGGGGGGGGAATCCCCTAGTGCAATGTTCATCCATACCCACTTATGGGTGTGGAGGCGTTGAGATGAGTGCGTGTGTTGTCCTCTTGTATCCCTTGTCTACGCACCCATCACCTCACGGATGGACACTGTCTTAGGGAATCATCATTGTTCTTTGTGTCTGTTCAGTTGTCTGTTGTGTGTGTGTGTGCGTGCGTGCGTGTGTGCCGTTTATACACGCCGTTTACCGCCAGCTAGTCTCAGTTCGACGACTGAGTGGCGTCTCCATTCCATCGGTTGACGTATAGTAGCTCCCCCTAAAGCCTTACCCCCCCCCCCCCCCCGCATGCCCCGTTAGCTAGCAGAAGCTAGCGGCTGGCGCCGATGGAATGCGCCGGTTGCTTTGGGTCGGTGGGCGAGCAACCGGGGGGGGGGGGGGGGCTGGCGATCAATACGCTCCACGCGGGAGGTGGGGGTGGGGTTGGGAATTTCGTTGAGAAGCGGAAGCTGCTTCGAAGGCGCATGGAGTTTCTAGAGAGAGAGGGGGGGGGGGTGCTGCAGAGGCAGCTGCACAGCATAAGATGGCACGCTAATTGAAGCTCTGGCCGAGGCACGGGGAGGTCGATTTCTTTCTCGCACCCCCCCCCCCCCCCGCGCGCTCCTCCCCGTTCCCGTTTTCGTCCGCTTTCCGAAGGTGGGCGGGGCGGGGAAGGACTCGTCTTTCTGATTCCGGAGGAGCGAATGTTGCTGCTGAGGCGCAGACTGCTCCGGTGAATTGCCGAGAATGGGGGGGGGGGGGTGGACGCCCAGCTTAAAGTGGGGGAAAGAGAGATACTGCTACCCTCCCCTCTCTGGTGTGAGGGAGGGGCAGAAAAACTTGCGTGCTAGGCATTCGGCACGCAAGTGACATGCATTGCGATGGATAACTGCTGGTCAATGGTGATGTGTGACCAGCGAGAGGCCACCACGATCATAGAAGCGGCCCACACACAAACAAGCGAAGTAAACAAACCGACAACTGCACAAACAGGCAGGCATGAGGGGGGGGGGCTCTGTAAGTCTGAAAGCGGATAAAGACCGGTGTGATGGAGCCCCTGACTGATTCGCAGGCACGCACGCACGCAGCCCACTCTGCCTATTGCCAATTGTTTCCAGGGACTTCTTGCCTCGCGGTTCCGGGATCGTGACGCGGCGGCCTCTCGTTCTGCAGCTGATCAACGACTCCAGATCAGGTGGCTTGAACTACTTCTCGAAAAAACAAAAACAAAAAAATCGATAAGAATAACGTCAATCGGCGTCGCTAACGCAGAGTACGCGGAGTTCCTGCACAAGAAGGGCCAGTTCTTCACGGACTTCGACATGGTGCGTCGCGAGATCGAGGCGGAGACCGATCGCGTGACGGGCACCAACAAGGGCATCTCCCCCGTGCCCATCAACCTGCGCGTACACAGTCCCAATGGTGCGTCTCTCTGCGTCGGTCTGACGACGCATGCAAACGCGGCCTGAAGAAACACCGATGACGCGCAATAGGTGTAACTTTCGGCGATGTTTTGGGCTGCTCAATCGGTCCACTATTGACAATTATTGACAAGTCCACATGCGATTTTCGACTACCTACACGCATTTTTTTATGCGGAAAAGTAGCTTCGCTAGGCACGTTTCGTCTGCCATGGCCCAGCCCTTTCCCCCTTCGATTTTCGAATTTGTGTGGGGGGAATTTTTTCTTTCCCCACCCATGATTCGCCACTGCTCCTGCATCGGTGTACTTGACTGTGGATACACGTATGTCGCGCTTGACCGCACCATTTTTCCAAACGCCCGAACAAATGTTGATGCAAAATGGTTGCTGCACCAGATGCACCGCATTGCAGTGCTGGACCTGACGTTGGTGGACCTGCCCGGCATGACCAAGGTGCCGGTCGGCGACCAGCCCGCCGACATCGAGCACCAGATTAGGGACATGATTCTCCAGGTCCGTGTCTGACACAAGCAGTTCCACACCGGTTGTAACCGGTTTTGGACTTGTGGTGGCCAGGGGGGGGCGTGAGACCGCGAGCGCTCGAAAGCGGGCCCTGTCGTCACCTGGCAGCTGTGTATTTGGCAGGCTTTACGACTTCGCGCAAGGGTTCCTTGTTGTGGTTGGATTAGGGGTAACGCTAGAAGGCCATCAGTGGCCCATTGAGCATACCCCATATGATATCCATGACGCCTTCATGTCTAGGGCCGCGCAATTAGCCAAATACCTTCGGAAGAAGGCGCCATCTATAATCTAGGATAGCGATGTGACGAGAAAATCTATCGAAAGAAAAGTGCTCGGTCTAGTGCGTCTATCAAGAATCGAACCCAGGACCTTGCGCGCAAGAGGCCGATTCTTTACCACTAGGCCATACGCTGCCCCCGGCCCTTAGTACCTCCTTACTAGGGAATGAGATGACAGGCGTTCCGTTTGCTTAGTCGCATTTTCCTAAGCGAAAATGCGAGTCGTTGTGGGTTGTCCTTGAGTTCGTTGGGCGCTCGCTCTGAGTGGACGCAGCGTTGTCGGTTGCAGTTCGTGACGCAGCCCAGCTGTCTGATTCTGGCCGTGACGCCGGCCAACAGCGACCTCGCCACCTCCGACGCTCTCAAGCTCTGTCGCGAGGTCGACCCTCCCGGTACGCTGGCCCCCTGCCCTCGAATCGCATACTCTAAACCCTCTAATTAGCCACCAATTGTTTCATTCGGCCTGTGGTAGTTGTTGCTGATTAGGAGGGGAGGCCTTACATATGGTCGATGTGTGTGGGGAGCGCTTTGCGCGTGTAGGGGTTTTTGCGTCGACATATTCACTGCGCTTAACACTCTTGTGCGCCCCATCAGCATCTCGTCAAAGCAGAATTTGGGGAGGAGGTGTGGAATTGGTCGAAATGGTCAGGCGCATGTTCTTCTCAGGACTGCGTACGATCGGCGTGCTGACGAAGCTGGACCTGATGGACGAGGGTACGGACGCGCGCGACATCCTCGAGAATCGAGTCTTCTCCCTCAGAAGGGGTGGGTGAGTTTTTGGAGTCAGCTCGCCGCTCATTACGCGCCTAGTGACGTGCGCTACATATGATTGGATATGACGGTTTTGTTGGTTTTGGGTTAGCCTTTTTTTCCAAGCTCCTAAATGAAGAAAGACGCGTTCTGGCAGTGTATTTTTTAACTAAAAACTGACCACACTGAATCGTAGTTTGCCTTTTGCAATCTCCCCACCTCCCGTCTCCCAAGAAGGTTGGCGCCGCCCCCCCCCCCTCCAAACCTTCCCGCAAGTTCGTGTTGCCCCTTGGTGGTCAATGGAGACTGACAGTAGTGGGTGGGAGGATGCAAAAAAAGAAAGGGCACGCACGCACGACGGACTTCGTGCAGGCTACATGGGCGTGATCAATCGCAGTCAGAAGGACATCGACGGCAAGAAGGACATCCGCGCCGCGCTCGACGCCGAGCGCAAGTTCTTCCTCAGCCACCCCGCCTACAGGTGGCGCCTATTGATTCCTTCCTCGAATGCTGTTGTGGCTGTTTGACTGCAACAATGCGAACGCGTGCTTTGCAGGCACATGGCGGACCGTCTGGGCACTCCGCATCTGCAGAGGACGCTGAATCAGCAGCTGACGAACCACATCCGGGACGTGCTGCCCAAGCTGAGGGACAGTCTCCAGAAGCGACTCATCGAGATGGAGAAGGACGTGGCCGAGTTCAAGCAGTTCCGACCGGACGACCCCGCCCGCAAGACCAAGGCCATGCTCCAGTGAGCGTGGCGAGCCAGCACACACGCACCTCTGCGTTGGGCAGTGGGCCCCGTCTAGTGGTGGAGAATTGGCACGGTTCTGGTTTTGGTTTTGGTTCTTGATGGAGCCCCTAGAACGAGGACTGCCCTGTCAATGGATTTTCGCGTGTTGTCGTTGGCCTAGACTGCAGACGGCGTCCTTCCGACTGTCTTTGGCAACTCTCGTGGCTAGTGCCTCTTGTTGGATTGGTGGCCGTCAATGGGCTATAGAGCATACTCATATCCACGACACGATGCCTCCACGTCTAGAGCCGCATGGTTAGCCAAAGACATTCGGAAGAACGCCATCTGGAATCTGGGGAAGCGACGGCGCGAGAACATCCATTGAGAGGGAAGTCCTCATTCCAGTGGATCCGTCTAGAATCAAAGTGCGCGCAGGGCGTACGCTGCCCTGGCTAGTGCCTCCAGACGGGAAGGCGTCGTGGAGATAGCTTCTATGCTATACCGTTGCCCTTAATCCCACAGCAGCAACGCGGGCACGCACGCACGCACGCACGCGCGCTTGCTAGAAGAGGGCACAGGTCTCCTTGTGCAGGATGGTGCAGCAGTTCACGACGGACTTGGAGAAGGCGGTGGAGGGCTCGTCTGGCAAGGACGTCAGCACCAAGGAGCTGTCGGGCGGGGCGCGCATCAACCGCCTCTTCCACGAACGCTTCCCCTTCGAAATCGTCAAGGTGCGGCGCCCCTGCCCGCAGTGCAGTGCACGCATGTCACGCCATTCGGCGAAAAGCATACGATACTACCGCTGTTGAATTCGTTGTCCGTACGGTCATCAGGGATCCAGGGGGGGGGGAAGCAGGGAATCCCCCTCCCGAAATTGGGAATCTAAGGGGGAATGGCGTGGGGGGGGGAGAGAGAAGAGAAACGTGTCTAGCGGACCTAGTTTTCAGCACAAAATTTCTTGTGGGTGGCTTTTCGCACTGCGGCGTCGATTGTAGTCGTTGATCATCAAAAATGGACCGATTAGGTGTCTAAATCAGTACCGCAGCCAAATTGGTCAAACATCCAAAAGGTTCAGCAGCGTCCTCCCTTCTGCAAAATCTCCCCCCCCCCCCCCCCCCCGAACAACAAATTTCTGGGTCCGCGCCTGGGGGCCGATTCTCTCCGACCTACTGCGGCAAAACGCTTAGGGGGGGGGGGTGGGTATTTGTAGCCGCTTTGACTTTATTTCCTTCCAATCTCATGCTCGGTGAATTGTGGATCGATTCGCACTATGTATTCCGTAGAATATGTTCCCTTGAAGATGGAGATCAACGAAAAGGAGATGCGCCGCGAGATCCAGTTTGCCATCCGCAACATCCACGGCATACGGTAGGTGGCGCGCTTGTCGCGCTTAGTCGACGGTTTTTTATATTTTTGTTAACTTTAGGTATTGTACGTAGGTATTCATTGGTGCCTTGATTTAGCGAAAAGTTAGTAGTAGTTAGTTGACACTGTTGAATCGCCTACACCGATAGAGACTGCTGAGTCCGGTTGCAGGGTGGGCCTCTTCACGCCGGACATGGCGTTCGAGGCGATTGTCAAGAAGCAGATCGAGCGCCTCAAGGCCCCCGCCGTCATCTGCATCGACCTCGTCGTCCAGCAGCTCACCGAGGTCATACGAGAGACCACGGAGAAGGTAGACGCACGCACTGAAACCCCCTCCCCCCCCCCCCCCTCCCAAGGGGCCCAGCCCACCCCAACCTAGAATGGAAGGAAACGGATTGGCGCGTGTGAGGGCGCGACGCGACGTTGCAGCCAGCGCGGACGGGCGAAACTGTCGAGAAGTGGCTAATTTTTCCCTTGGTTTCTGCCTCAGCTGGAATTGGCCCTGTCACATTTGCCCCCCCCCCTCCCGCTCCCTAGGTCTACCAACCGATAAAAACCGGACACCAATTCTCTACGCATTCCCATGTTAGTGTTTTTTTTTTCTCCTCATTTTTCTGTGTTTTACATGGGTGCGCGTGCAGATGGTGCGCTACCCGCGGCTGCGCGAGGAGACGGAGCGCATAGTGTGCACGCAGCTGCGCGAGCGCGAGGCGAAGGCCAAGGAGCAGGTGATCTTCCTGGTCGAGTACGAGCTCGCCTACATGAACACCAACCACGAGGACTTCATCGGATTCAGCAAGTACGCCTCTTCCCCACGCACGCACGCACGCACGCACGCACGCACGCACGCACGCACGCACATGCATGCACGCACAGGCACGCATACACGCACGCACGCACATGCATGCACTGCCACGCACCAGCACGCACGCACTCACAGGTACGCACGCACGCACAGACACGCAGGCAGGTAGGCACACACGCATGCGCTGGCACGCACCAACACGCACGCACGCGTACGCACAGGCACGCACACACGCACATGCATGCACTGGCACGCACCAGCACGCACGCACGCACAGGCACGCACGCACGCACCAGCACGCACGCACGCACCAGCACGAACGCGCCAGCACGCACGCACCAGCACGCAAGGAAGGGAACGGTTCGTTGCAGCGCCGAGGCGAAGGCGTCGACCGCGCAGACGAAGAAGAATCTGGGCAATCAAGTGAAGAATGGCTTTCGAATTATTTTTGTATATATTTTAATTTTCTACTTCCCCCAGGTGATCCGCCGGGGCTACCTGTCGCTGCATACTGGCGGCACCTTCCGGTCGTCGCGTGACTTCTGGTTCGTGCTCACATCCGAGAGTCTCTCCTGGTTCAAAGACGAGGAGGTACGCGCGTGCGTGTCCGTGAGTGCGTGCGTACGTGCATGACCTTGCGTGCGTGTCCGTGCGTGCGTGCGTGTCCATGCGTGCGTGTCCGTGCGTGCGTGCGTGCGCGCGTACGTGTCCGTGCGTGTGTGTTTGTTCGTTTGTGCGTGTCCGTGCGTGCGTGCGTGTCCGTTCGTGCGTGCGTGCGTGTCCGTGCGTGCGTGCGTGCGTGTTCGCTCGTGCGTGTCCGCCGTGCGTGCGTGCGTGCGTGTTCGTTTGTGCGTGTCTGTGCGTGCGTGTCCGTGCGTGCGTGCGCGCGTACGTGTCCGTGCGTGCGTGCGTGTTCGTTTGTCCGTGTCCGTGCGTGCGTGCGTGTCCGTGCGTGCGTGCGAATTGCGACGACGCTTTGTCCAGGAGAAAGACAAGAAGTACATGCTGCCCCTGGACGCGGTGAAACTGCGCGACTTGGAGAGCGGCTTCATGTCGCGCTCTCACAAGTTCGCCCTCTTCTACCCCGACAGCAAGTGGGCCCAGAAATTTTTTTGTTGATTTTTCAATTTTTATTTTACTCCAAATGCGCTTGACTGTCGCGCGCGTTCGCATTTTTGCGCCGCCGCCGCCGCCTCCGCCGCCGCCTGCAGAAAGTCAGTGAGTTTCGAAACTTTGGGAATGGGCATTCGCGCGAGCGGTGGTGTGATTCGGCTTCGAATTTTGTTTCGAAAACGGCAAATTTTTGTTTCATTTGTTCCAAAACGAGAATCGCTCCTGGCATGGTTGTGGTTGGGTGCGTAGTTGGGTGCCGCATCCCTGTCTTGCCGCACTATTGGGCTGTTCGTGCGTGCGTTGGTGTTAGTGCGTGCGTGCGTGTCCGTGCGTTCGTGTTCGTGCGTGTATGTCCGTGCATGTTCCTGCGTTGCGTTCGTGTTCGTGTGTGCGTGCATGTTCGTCGTGCGTTCGTTCGTGCGTGCGTTCGTGTTCGTGCGTGCGTGCGTGCATGTTCGTGCGGGCGTTCAGCGAACTCACGTCCTCTGCGTCCGCGTCCGACTTGACGCACGGCGCGACCGCCTACCGCAAGGCCGCCCACCGTTACCAGCCCAGGTTCGAGCCGCGCCGGCGACGCCTGGGGACCACCACCTTTTTTGGCGCTTTTTTCGTTTTGCTTTTTTTTCACCTTTCCGTCGCCCGCCACCACCGTCCTGCGCCTGCACCGCGCCGCGCGCCTAGCGCTTCACTCGCGATCATCAGAACGTCAGAAAAACAGTTTTTTGAAAAATGAGAAATACAATTTGCAGAAACATCTACAAGGACAATCGACAACTGGAGCTGTCGGCGGCGACGCTGGACGAGCTGGACGCCTGGAAGGCCAGCTTCCTGCGGGCCGGCGTCTACCCCGTCAAGGACGAGCAGACCGACGAATTTGTACGTCCGTTCGTGTGTCCGTGTCTGTCTGTCACGGACGCACACGTTTGTACGCACGCACGCACTGGCGCGCTGTCGTGTGTGTCAGGGCGCGGACGGGCAGGGCGGTGGCGGGGAGGAGGGTGCGCGGGAGTCGCTGGACCCGCAGCTGGAGCGCCAGGTGGAGACGATCCGCAACCTCGTCGACTCCTACATGCGCATCGTCAAGAAGACCATCCGCGACCTCGTGCCCAAGGCCGTCATGTGCCTGGTCGTGCACAACGTACGTACGCCTTCGCCTCTACGCTCATTTCTCGTACGCCCCCCCCCCCCCACACCTCCCCCCCCCCCCTCCCCGCCAGGAGCGTACTATATAATTGCTAACTGTTCTCGAAGTGTGGACGAGGAGCAGCACAACAGCTTTTGGGGCTCAACCTCACTGTTATCTTATTAGCCAAGGTGAAAATCCCTTGCGAAAATTCTGGGGAGGGGGTATTGGAAAAATAGTGGGGCCCCCGAACCCCCCCCCCCCCCCGTTACAGGTGGGGGGGGGGGTAGTTGATTGGTCAGGGGGGGGGTGAAGGAAGGACGTATGGGGCGTTGACCGTGTCGACTTGCCGTCTCTTCAGATCATCGACTTCATCCGGAACGAGATGCTCGCCCACCTCTATCAGGCGGCGAATCAGGTGCGCCTGCTGCCTAACGTACTTGATTGCCATGCACATGCACAAGGCCGTACCCCGTAAACAATCACGAAGATCGGGCGGATCAGTATCATCCCGGAGCCGCCGTACACCGAGGCGATGAGAGCGGTCGTCCTTCTGCCCAGAGGGGATTAGTGACTCAGTGACCTCGGTGGAAGGGAGTTGAACCACCCCCCCCCCCCAACCCCGACCACGAGCGCGCCAAGCACGACGCCTTAGCACTGAGCCACTCGCTCTCAGTTGCACCACACTGACCGAGCCGAACGACAAAATCCATAAACTCCTGAATCGTTTTTCGCTTTGTAAACTGCTGGATTTTTTCGGTGACTCTCTTCATTGTCTCATTGTCTAGGACGCGCTCATGGAGGAGTCGGCTTCGGAGGCGCAGCGCCGGGAGGACATGCTCCGCATGTACACCGCCTGCAAGGACGGCCTCGCCATCATCGCCGACGTCAACATGGCGACGAGCGGCTCGGCCACGAGCGTGCCCCCGCCCGTCTCCATGGACTGGATCAAGGCCGACCTCAGCGGACAGTCGACCGGAGGAGCGCCGACCGCCGGCGCTGGCGCCGCTGCGCCCGCCTCCGCGCACTTCGGACCGCCCAGGTTGATTGTGACAACTTGACAAGCGTCGGCGAGCGATGCTGACCTATGTTCTTGTTGGATTTGGGCCAACGCTACCCATACCCATACCGCATACCCGTCTCCATGACGCCTTCCAGTCTAGAGCCGCATAAATGGCCAGAGACATTTGGAACAACGCCATCTGTAATCTAGGGCAGGGACAGTACGAGAAAATCCTTGGAGAGGGAAGTCCTCCGATCTATGGAGCGGATGGATCCATCAAGAATCGAACCCGGCACCGTGCTGGCGCAAGGGACCGTTTCTCTACCACTAGGCCATACGCTTCTCAGTGGCGAACTAGGAAGGGGGCCGAGTGGCGAACCGTTTTTTCTTTTTTTTTAGGCCGGCCGCGCAGAACGGGCCTCAGGGCGGCGCGCCCAGGCCGCCCGGTCACTTCGGGGGCGCCCCGGCGGGGGCGGGGGCGCGGGGCGCCCCCCCGCCGCCGGCGGCCGGCGGCGGAGGAGGGGGGGGGGGGGGGGCGGCGCCCCGTCGGCCCGCTCCCTCGCCCACGCCCGCCAACCAGCCCCCACAGATCCCCAGTCGGCCCGCGCCGGCCGGCCCCTCGGCCGTCCTGCCGCCGCCGCTCATTCCCCAGTGAGTGGCGCTGTTTGACCCTTTCGAACGTTGTGCGTACGAACGAGCTATCGTTGTTTGTCCTACAGGCGCCCTAAGTAGGGAGCGGCCCGATGAAAACTCGGAAGGGCGCCCCCTCCTCAGGTGAAGAGGTGGTAGTGGGCGGCGGTCAGTCGGCTGGCATGCCCGAGCGAGTTGGCTGACTGCCGCCCAGTGTCGGTGTCGTATAGTGCGTTGGTGAACCCTGTAATGTGCCTACATTCCAGAGAATGTTAATTAGACACGTTGTGTTCATTAATGCTACTTTGCCGTTCAATGGCTCAATAATTCAATCTGGTTTGTGCATGTAATCATGCATTTCGTCTGTATTCTATACCGAGCTCCACAATAATTCTGAGGCACAGCTTTGTGAATTTGAATTACGACGAAATGTGCAGAATATTGGAACAGTTACTTGAAATACCCGTTACAAAAGTTTGGTGAACTCTAGTTCTACGAGGCACCCTTGCTGAAGTGTACAGTGTATTGCAGTAGCAAAATACCCCAAGTTGTAGTGGCAGTGTTTGTTTCTATTTAGTTGTAGCATACCTGTAACTAGATGGGTTGCCCCTCACCCAGAATTTTCCACCCCCCCCCCCCCCCCCCCGCCCCAGAGTTTTCTAGATAATGTACGATCTATTGAAAACCACAAAAAGTGCCTTTTGATCAAAAAGTACCCAAAAGGACCATTTACCCCCCCCCCGACTCGTATACTTGGGTACAGGTATGCTCCCAAGACAGAGCTTGCACACAGAACGTGTGGGCGCATGTGTGCACCACACTCCTTGAATGTCCTAGAAAGATTCATGTCATGTTCACACTTTGCATTACATCTGTTTACCATTTCGATGCCCACTAGTGTTTTCCAGTGCACACATGTACATAGATAGATGCGTCAGCGGGAGTTCATACCCGTAACCGGTCAGAGCCTGCGGGGAAGGGGGTTGGGGTAGCCAGCCTATCTTTTTTTTAATTTAGCGGGGTCGTATCCCTCCCCCAGCCCCCTCCCCCAGTTACAGGTGTGCCCAAGTTTGTGGCATTGAGACGCACAAAAGTCGTTGTATTCAGTACGTAGTTGTGACTTGACTTCTTCGCATCGCAAAACCCTGTTTCAGGCGAGTGCAGCAACCAGCGCAAGCGCAGGCCCCCAGGGTGCCCGATAGGCCGTTCATTCCCGACCGTCCCTACAACAGATGATCGATTCACTCCTGAGAGCGCGCGTTGGCGACGAGTCCGCTCTATTTTGTCCGTAGCACTTTTTCGTCGTCTCCGTCTCGAGTCGTCGCATTTTTCATTGCCTAGTGAATGCCACAAGCTCCCTTGCAACCGCAGCAATATGTAAACACTACGCAACAATACATAACGGAATAATTTCAAGAGTTGTTGCATTGAAGCATTCACAAGTACTCCTTCCTCCCAACCTTTTTTCGTCGCACACCCGCTGTTAGAGGCGCCGCCCCTCGTCGTGGGCCGACCTAATCCTGCATCTGCGTTCTCCTATTATCGTCTATATATGCCCGCGTCTTTATTTCGTGTTTTCTCGTTTTATTTTGATTGTAGCTCTCGCTCTCGTGCGATCGAGTCATCGAA